>APFE030602687.1:65465-131754 GCA_000404065.3 Pinus taeda | reverse complement strand
AAATTATTATTTTCTAAAAATCAACAAATAAATATTTCAATTCCACTCTAGATACTTGTGTGCTCCCCATACATATTTATCTCATGTTTACATAAAAAAGAACTCACATACTTTTTATAATTTTTTAGTTGTGTAGTTTTTAAGATACATTGTTTTTTCTTACGGCTTGTTTGTGTATATTTTAGTAAAGAAGAAAAAGACTCAAAATATAATATGAAAATTGTGTATATTCTAGTAAAGAAGAAAAAGACAAAATATAATATGAGAATGAAAATGACATAATTCAATTTTACTAGGAGTTTCATCTCTGGGAAGTTGTAACTTTGTGAAAACATGCAAAAATGAGGAATGATTCTTCACTTCCAAATTGATAATTAAGGTTTAAATCTTGATCAGGGCTTTAAAATATCATAATCAAAAGCTTTAAAATCCCTCCACCAAAGTATTTGATACCTTAATTTGTTTAAGGTATTGTTGATATAAATAACTAATTTTTGTTTTAAAATCATAGTTAATGTTTTAAGCATGGTTTTATGTTTGAAATTTTGACGACTTAAAACCTCAGTTAAAGTAAAAAATTTGATTAAACATGGGTCATTTTTTCATGTTTAATTACCAAAATGTATTTTTGAATTTCACAAATTTATCTATTGATTTTTACACTTAAACATATGGTGGTTTATCAATAGAGTGACTTAGTCTTTCTTTATATAGCACATTTGGAGCAAATCTTTCTTTATAGAGCACATTTGGAGCAAATCCATCATAAAGGGTGGTCAAAATAGTGATAAAATAGAAAATTAATTTAAAAAGTACATGGCTATACTAATTTTCTCTTCATGCATTTTCATATTGATATTTGTGAATGCTCAAGGAGTTTACTTTCGACGACTCGAGGTCAGCTAGGGGGAGAGCCGAGGAGGAAAAAAGGCGGGAGCAAGCAGCAACGGTTCAGAGGATAGCAGAGACGATTTCTAATGGAGGGTAGCAAAGGAGGGAGCTCGACTCCCTCCTACAAGGACACGGTATCCAACAAAGGCAAAACAACAGATTTTAACAAAAAAGGCGTGGCTAGGGAAAAAAACAAAGATAATTCTAAGGGGACAGAGGGGACTAAGACCAAGGAAAACAGCAACACAACAGATAAGGAGGAAGAAGACAAAAATCTTTGTTCACGAGAACACAAGCAAAAGGGACCTTGCAAGCCTAAAGCGACAATCACTCCCAGAGTAATATTAAATGACCCTGCTTTGCAAGCACACAGAGAACACATGGGGAACTATGCCATTATTTGTAAATTCATGGGACTATAGCCCACTGAAAAAGCTTTGCAAACGTGGATCAAGTATCACTGGAAGCCCAAAGGAAGCATTAACCTACATCTTGGGTCAAAGCGATTCTTCACAGTGGTGTTCTCAAACATCGAATACAAAAGACATAATATTCAAAGGAGGACCCTACTTTTATGCGGCAGTTGGTCTCTATATGAGGCCTTGAATGATGAACTTCGTCCTAGAGAAGGAGACCTTCACCTCGGTTCCAGTGTGGGTAAGGCTATATTCTCTACCTCTGGATTATTGGCAAACGAAATCGCTAGCAGCCATTGGTAACAAACTAGGATGTTTTGTCAAAGTTTCTAAAGCCACAAGAAGAGGGAAATATACTTCCTTTGCACATATATGTGTGGAAATGGATCTATCAGAAGCTCTTCCGGATGAAGTTATTTTGGAAGTTTATGATGAGGAGTGGGTGCAGATCATGGACTACGAGCATATCCCATTCAGATGTCGTAGATGCCATGAACATGGACATCTGTTCAGAGATTTCCCTCTCGGTAAAGTAGACAACAAAGAATACCCCAATACTTCGAAGGATACAGAGAGCTTTCAGAAAGTGGCAGGCAAAAGTAAAGGGGGAAAAAGGGAATGAAGCAACAACAGAACGAAAGGTAGAAGGTCAGTCAGAACAGGTTTCAAGTGCTAGATGAGAATGAGGATAACACAAAGGATGATCAATCTCAGGAGAAATATCCTAATGAAAAAGAAACGGAAGAAAAAATAAAACAATCTCAATATATGGTACATCAAAATGAGACTGTTATGAGTGAGACAGAAATGGAGATGGACCAGGAAATGACCCAAAGCGAACTAGATCTGGAAGATCATGAATTATAGGAAATTTTAGACAAGGAAAACCTAGATCTGGAAGGATTCTTGAGGTAGGGATCCAAGGGAGGAATATAATCAATACCTCTAGAAGAATGCTCTAGAATACAACAGTTATTTTTATGGAAAACCCAAGAAATAGGATTGGATAAAGGTAAAAGTATTCACAAGCAAGAACACAGAGGGGTGAAAACTATGAAATCAACTCCAGGATTAGAAACTAGAAATCCAGGAAAGAAGATGGGCAAGAAAAAGCAAAATGAGATATTGATGGAGTGTGGAAAGCTAATGATAGATTTGGGTAAGATGAAAGACCTAACCAATTACTCCTTCAAAAATCTTTAATTATGAAGTTCATATCTTGGAATATTAGAGGTCTAGGCAGTAAAATAAAACAGAGAATGTAAGTCACAGAACGATACTAGCAACACCAGATATAATATTTATTCAGGAAACAAAATGTTCCATTCAAAAGTTAAAGCAAATCCATGGCAAATGGATGAACAGTTTCGAGTTTCTTGAAGTGAAAGCAGAAAACACAGCCGGAGGCATCCTCACTCTATGGAACCCCCAAAGAGTCAGTATTTTGGATGCGGAGGCATCAAGAAATTATTTATCTGTAATTTTTCAACTAGTGGGAGTTGGGGACACCTTCCTCGCCACAAATGTCTATGGCCACAAAGAATATATGAGAAAATAAGACTATTAAACTCCTTAGCATAGCTCAAAAGCAGACATAGAGAAATACCTTGGGTCTTGGGAGGAGATTTTAATATGATCAAATCACTTTCATAAAAAAAAAAAAAAAAGGAGGCACCAAATTTCTAAATAAGGATTCCAAATTGTTCCAAACCTTTACTGATGACATGAATCTGGTTGACTCAGCAACACATAATGGCCTTTATACTTGGAACAAAAAAAGAGGAGGTGAGGCTCTGGTCGCCTCCAAGTTAGACAGATTTTTTATCTCAAAGGAGCTTATGCTAGCAAATAGAGAAATTACAGCTAAGGTTCTTCCCTTTGGAGGTTCTGATCACTGGCCGATACAATCAGAACTTGAGGGGTTTGCTTCTCCCAAGAATAGGCCCTTTAGGTTTAAGAATATCTGGGTCTCCCACCCGGATTTCATCAACAACATTGGGAAATGGTGGACAGAATATCTGTAGATCTAGGGCACGAATATGTTCATCCTACACAAAAGACTTCAACATATTAAATTCAGACTCAAAGAATGGAACAAGGAGGTTTTTGGCAACATTTTTGTGGAGAAAACAACATTGGAAGCCAAACTACAGGAACTTAATCAAGCATTGATCACAGTGGGTTTTGATAAAGACAAAAGTCAGCAAGCTGATAAACTCCATCAAGAATGGGAGAATTTATGCAAACAAAAGGAAATATTTTTGAGACAAAAGTCTCACATTCAATGGCTTAAAGAAGGGGATCGTAATACAAAATTTTTTCATAGATCCACCATAGCCAATAGGGCTCACAATAGAATCTCTGCGATTTTGAATGACAAAGGGCAGCGACAGACCTCTCACAAGAATATTCAAGAAGTGTTGGTTCAACATTTCAGAAGTATCACTAAGGAAAATAATCCAAACAAGGAGCAATACATCAGAGAAATTGCAAAAAGTATCCCTAAGCTAGTGACTAGAGAGGACAATTTCAACCTGAACAAACCAGTTACTGAAGAGGAAGTTAGTGAAATTATCAAGGACATGCAGAATGGCAAAGCTCCAAGTCCAGATGGTTTCCATGTGGATTTTTTTAAGGCCTGTTGGAACATTGTCAAGCAGGACATTCTGAATGTTGTGGAGGATCCCAGAAGGAACAGGACTATTCCAAAAACCCTCAACACCTCCTTCATCTCTCTAATCCCCAAACAGGATGTAGCCCTGACTGCTGATAAGTTTAGACCCATTGCCTTATGTAATGTGGTTTACAAGATTATATCCAAGGTATTGGTTAGCAGACTCAAACCTCTTCTTCCTTCTTTAATCTTAGGTTAACAATCTGGTTATGTGGAAGGCAGACAAATTCTTAATAATATCATTCTAGCACATGAGACAGTTCACACGCTAACCAGTAAAAAGCAGGCCAGTATGATCATGCAATTAGATATCGCTAAAGCTTATGACAAGGTCAATTGGAGCTATATCAAGAGGATCCTCTGCTTTTGGGTTTGATCATAACTGGGTTAGATGGTTTATGGCTCTGGTAATTTCTTCCAGCTTTTCTATTCTGGTGAATGGATCTCCCTCAGCTATCTTCACTCCTTCTAGAGGTCTTAGGCAGGGCGACCCTCTCTCTCCCTTTCTCTTTATCCGCATGATGGAAGGATTGGGAAGAGCCATTACGCAGGCTAAAAACTTGGGAAAAATTAAGGGACTTCAATTAACCGAGAATGGTCAGACAATGACTCATCAACAATTTGTGGATGACACAATGCTGCATGGAATTTCTACTGTCAGAGAAGCTTCAGAGTACAAAAAAATCCTGAATAATTTTGCCTTGGCCACAGGTATGGAAGTCAATCTCTCCAAATCAATTTTTTTTTCTTAAATACTAACATTGTAATTCAGAGAAATGTCTCAAGAATTCTAGGCTTCCAAAGGGATTCCCTCCCTTCAAAGTATTTGGGAATTCCCCTTATTGACATACCCCTGCACAAGAGTATTTGGAATCGGTGATCAATAAGATGCAAGACAAAGTCAAAAAATGGATCATCAGATCATTGAACCTGGCTGGTAGGTTGATTCTGACAAAAGGTTGTCCTACAGTCAATCCCGATTTTCTTTTTATCAGCTCTCCCAGCCCCCAAAGGAGTCTTACAACAATTCAGGAATATCCAGAGAGACTTCCTCTGGGGCAAGGATGAGACAAGAAAGAAATGGGCACTTGTTTCTTGGGATAAAATATGTAAACCTAAGAGTCACAGGGGACTGGGATTAGATGATCAGGAAATATTAAGTAATGTACTAGGAGCCAAACTTTGGTGGAGATGGGTTAAAGAAATAGAAGCTCAATGGGCTAAAACCTGGAAAGAAAAATATGCAAGCTCTTGGAAAACTAATGATCTTATTAGAATGTCTGGAGACATAAAGGGCTCTTACATCTGGAATAAAGCCTAGGAAAATAGATGCCTAGTACAAGACCACATTTTCTGGGAAATCAGAGCAGGGGATCCTGCTCTCTTTTGGGAGGACAAATGGCAACAAGAACCAATGCTACTAAAAGCAGACTATAGAGACCTCAAGCAGGACACAGATTCCTAGGGACTAACCAGAGTAAAGGATTTATGGAATCTTCCTCAAAACTCCGAAAAATGGAGGAATTGGAGAAGCATATATTGTAGTGATGACAGTCCCCTAAAAATAAAAGCCGAGGAAATTATGAGCATACTAAGACAAAGAAAAATCTTGATAACAAAGGGGCAAGATCAGTTAAGATGGGGCCTCAATAAAGAAGGCTCCTTTAATCTTAAGGAAGATAATAAGATTATCATAAACCTGGATTCCAGCACTGCAACAAATTCTTAACTTGGGACAACATTAGGAAAAGAGGGATTATTGGGCCCTCTAGATGTCAACTATGTGAAGCTCAAGAGGAAACAATGGAGCATATTCTTAACAGTTTCACCTTTACCACTTGGTTGTGGAACTCTTTTGCAACCATTTTTCAACAGACAGATTGAGATAAAGATAGCATCACAAATACCCTGAACAAGTGGAGAAGGAACTTTTCGGAGAATGAGATTCTCAATCTGGCCTGGGCCTTTACACCTAGCTTCATCATCTAGAATTTTTGGAAAGAAAGGAATAAAAGAATTTTCAAGGATGAAAAATCCAGTCCTCTTCGCCTGTTGGATCTGATCTTGAAGCAGATTAGAGAGACAATTAATACAATTGTTTGCAATTTTCCCAAAAAACCTCCCATAGTAAATGAGATGAGAACCCTCAGGCAATTGGGAATGCAAGAGACCACTATCAATGGACTAAGAAGAAAAGAAGGAAATTTGGGAAAGGAAAAGGATTTTTGGCAGCCTCCGCCGAAAGGCTACCTGAAATGCAATATAGATGGGGCTTCGAAAGGCAACCCTGGAATAGTTGCTTATGGAGGGGTGTTAAGAGATGAAGATGGAATTATAAGTTTAATTTTCCACTGCCAATTAGGTAAAGCCAAATATAGCATGGCTGAATTAATGGCCTTGGAACAATGCCTGGAACTGCTAAATCAAAAACATAGCTCAAATGTCATCATAGAGGCGGACTCAGAAATCTCTATAAAAGCTGTTAAAAGAATCAGTTGTGGAGCAGCACCGGAGAAGGTCTGAAAACACTGGAGACTAATACAAGTGTATTATAAGATACAAAAACATCTCGTGAGTCTAAGAACTGTTAATTTTAGACATGTTAGACAAGAAGCCAACAAACTAGTGGATACTCTTTCCAATCAAGGAGTGATTAATACAAAAAGCAAATTTGAGATGAAATGGAAGGAAATGTCTCTAGGAAGAGTGAAAGCTCTTTGTGATGAACAAGCGGAAAAAGATAGATAACTTTCAAACATTGGGCCTGAAGGAAAGAAACTCTTTGATGATGTCCAATCAAGTTTGATCACAGTTCTCGGCGAGGCTTCAAGAGGACAGACATGTTCAAAGTTGTCTTGTTTCTCCTTTGTGGAAAGTGACCAGGCCCCATCCTCTTCAGATTTCTCTACAGGGTTCTATCCACAATCATCGAATGTCGTTGTTGCTTGTTCTGAGGAATGAGTGTCCGGACAAGGGTGGTTCTTGTTTCTTGACGAAGGCAGTTACCCTTCATGGGGTTATGTTAACTATCAGATCTGGTAGTGCTTTTCTGGTGGGGCCATGAGACCCGATGGGCTTATCGTATGTGTGATGTGGGTGGTTAGTGAGCCTTTGATTAGGCTTTTGATTTGTATGGTTCATCCTAAAGTATGTTGTGAGAGATTTTTGCTGTCCGTTGCAGCGAGGTGAAGCTTTACTTTGGCTTCATGCACTTGGCTTCCCTGTCACCACTCGGAGTTCAGGGTTTTTGTATATTCTGTAAATTTATTCTTGATATTATGAAATAGAAGGAACTACTCTTACTTAAGCAAAAAAAAAAAAAAAAATTGTGAATGCTCAAACATGGAATAGTTTACTGAATTATTTTGTTATACCATGTTTTTTCTTTAGATACTTATCAAATGGTTGAGCCAAATTTAAATTATTGCAAAGGTAGTTGCATTCTACACAACATCACATAATTGGTCGGTGATTGAGAAGAAATACAAACATAAATTATAGAACTCAAAAATGAATCAATGAGCTTGCAAATGGACAAGTACATAAGAAACACAAAATATAAATGAGCGGAAAAAATCTTTATTAATAATGGAGCAAGGAAATGGTGGCCTTCAAATGAGACACTAAAGAGGATGATGTTAGGCTAGGATATCCTTCTTCAAACCCTTAAAAGAAGGTCCTTGTTAATCTCATTTGTTATTTCTCTATATCCTTATCAAGAAGTGTACAAGCTCTTTTAATGGTGGAAGCTTTCCAAAAGGTAGTGTGCATGAAAAAAGCTCGAGAGTTGAAGGAACTCTATCAATATTTGGGTAGCATAACACTACTTTTTTTCTCTCTTTTAAATGGTTTCCCAAGGATATTACTTGTAGGCTTTCTTCAAGTATTTTGGATGTTGGCTTATGGTGTGAATTGGGGTCAAGTCCATTGTGGGATTCCCATGCTTGAGAAAGGCATGACATGGGGATTGAGTTTCCAAAGTACTTATCCTTAAAAAATTTAGATCCCTAAACTAGCCTTTCAAACTTGGTGCTTTCCATTTAACAAAATCTACCTATCTTCCCATATTTTTTTTTAATGGAAGTATAACTTTTTATGTATTTTCATGTTTGTCAAAAGGAAAATCTTGCAAATCATGGAAAAAATACACTATGATTTTCCGTAGATGGAAAGATATTCATTTTGTAAAGTTTTATTAATTGGTTTTGGGATGTTGATTAATTTACTTAGGTAACCTTGATCTTGGTGATTTAATGGCGTTTTGTGGTGATCACCTATAAAGATGCGTGAGTGATTTTTAAGTGATAACAATGTTGATGGGAGAAAATTCAATAAAAATTAGTCAAGGGACTCAACCTAGAAGAGTAGGCCAAATTAGACTCCCTCTTGTCTGGAATAGTTGAATTCTCCAAATTAATAGCCCAATAGCTAGTATTGATGAGATTTGGTGATTGAAATAAATATAAAATGAATAAAATATATGAACACACTACTTTATAAACTATAAAACAAGGATGTTATAATTCATGAAACAACAATGGTACAAATATACCAAATAAAAATGTTACAATCTACACTAATTGTAGGGAAAAAAAAATTAATGTAAAAAATGTAAACAATATTAAATATGTGGCACCCCTTTTATCACCCCAAATTTTATAATGTAATTATGAACACATAATATTGGGGTGCCAACATTGATGCTATGATGTTAAACTCTATTATATGATGCAATGTGTGTGTTTTTTAATTAAAAATGCTAGAGATGAATAAAGGGGACAACTAACAGATTATGATGTCTTGAGGAGCGGGAAACCTTGAATTGAGAGGAGAATACATACCTTGAATTAAGAATTCCCTTAATGTGATGGTTGGGAAGATGAAGGATCAAGACATGTTTATAAAAATGAAAGAGAAAGTCATGTAGGATATTTTTCTTTTCTTATTTTGGTTATGAACATTACTCGATTATTCTTCTCATACACTCGTTTTTTTCCTTCTCTCACTTAGAAATTCAAATTTACAAGAGAATTGGTGACTTCTTATGTAACATGAATTGAATGTGTTGTAATGTTTTTTGTGTGTGACACAGAGAGCACTGAATAAGGGAGGGCCAAGGGACTGTAGATGTTGGAGAATCTAGTAGGGAAGTTAATCAGAAAATTCTCCTTATCCTTGATAAAAGATTGTGAATTTATATTATCTTCTTATTATTTTTTATTAGATTCTTTTCATCAAACAATTATCAAGAGCATACACTATAAAGACAATGGATACAAATATAGGCTCCAAGCCAGGGAAAAACCCAAAACAACTTCTTCTCTTCTTATATAATATATTCAAATTAGACATCCAAGACCCAAAACTCTATACCAAGACCTCCTCCAAGCACCAAGTCATCCCTCCAAGGAATCCTTCCTTAAGCAAGCTAAATTCTTCAAAGTCAACAAGAGTCAACGATTCTTCAACATGTTCCCAGTCATATCTTTGAACCTTACCTCAGGCCTACAATCTTGACCTACAATTCTTGGCCCTACAACAACTACAAAAACCCTAAAATTTTCACGTGTGAATAGAAATAGGTAAAATTTGGTTCTCCTTCCTTCGTTTGGTCTTTTCTCCTTGCCTTTTAGTTCTTTCACTCTTCTTATCTTACTTCTCTTTCTAGATATCAAATTGTAGAAGTGTATGTTCAAATGAATCAAATGTCCTTCTATATATATGCCTTTTAGGAGGTCTAATAACCCTCTATAGGTTGAATTCTCATTGGTAGGGCCAACTTGTGTTCGGATGCTTATTTTGACATTCTAGACTCAAAATAAATTCTTTTACATGTTACAACATGCCCAATATGGTCTTATACAATTGATAATGACTCTCTTGACTCGTGACAATTATTCTTATCACATGACAAACCCTATAATCATAAATAACATGCTTAACCTAGTTAACCAATCAAAAGAATCATGAAACCCATGTTTGAAAATAATATTTTTTAGTTCTTCCTCTGTTTGTTACATAAGCTATATATAATGACATGAGTGCGCTAAAAATTATGAAGACCAAAACTAGTTACCTTTTCCAACACTCCCTCTTAAGTAGGGAGGTGTTAATAATTATACAACTGGGGCAAGGATATTCACAAACTAGAGATTTCTCATAAGAAGAGTCGGGTTTGTAGGTCATCTTTAAGCATCAAAATCATAACCAACATTATCAATATAGTAAGGCCTTAACTTGACAAGCTTTATTTATATCAAAGCATAATGTTGGCACGTTTTATGTGAGACACCACACTAGCTCTTAAAGGTACATACCCCATCTGAATGTTCAGGAGTTATGTCCTTTTAAGACTATTATTATATTGGATTCCCAATCCTCAAAGAAAATTATTCCTCTTCAACCACTCTTACCTTAGATACTTATCCAATCTTCAAAGACTGTCAGTCAACAAGACTACTTCCTATATTGGATTTTATATCATCAAGGAGTATTATTTTATATGCTTATTCAATCCTCCATTCTCCTTCCTAGTGCCTTCACTAAGTTTTACAATTGTTAGTCCTAGTCTAGCACATGACACATGGAGAATATGATGTCTTTAGCATCACTCCCTCTCAACCTAGAGAGGAGATCCTCATTCCCTCTTTATTGGGGAATATATACTTTCTCCTTATCAAAAATTTATGGAGACTTCTTAATTCCTCTAATGTATAGAGGATATTATTTTACATCCTTTCAATTGGGAATATGTCTAGTGTATATTTACCAATGCATCAACTACTAGACTTTTATGGAGATCTTTAAGGAGCTATATGGCTCCTCCTTTTCTTCACAACTTCATTAAATAGAGCTTTCATCTCTCTAAATGTAATGGGGCCAAACTATGAGAGAATTCATGCCATCAATCTTTCATATTACTTTCCTCTAGTCACCATCAACAAAGGAAATATATTTATCCAATCAAAGTAGAGCTTAATCATAGCTCTCTTTAGGCATGAAATTGATCTTAATCATTCATATGAACATCAGGTTATCTCTTTGTACTGCTACCTCTTAATCCCAAGATGATGTAAACATATTGACCATACATTCATTCAAGGATTACCAAAACCATCCACTCAATCCATGTATTCATTCAAAAATTGTGGATATACTTTCCTGAACTGCCAGTATGCTTTTTTGCAATTTCTTTCCTGGTAGCTAAAATATATATTGACCAAATAACCAAAATTAAGACATCAATATCAAAATTACCTCAATATGATGGCCTCTTTGAATTCTACTTATTTTTTAAATAAATGTCATCATCTATCTTCATATCTTACCAAAGATCATTCTCCATGATAATCAATTGTAATCAAAGTTCCCATGGAACAAATTGACCAACAAGCTGCAATTTTCTTCTTCCTTGGAGTTGTCATTATTAACTCCATTTCAGGAAACCATATTCAAAGTATGTCCAATGTCATCATGTCTATGTCATGTTAACTTGTGGAAGAGTCTTGATTCTTAATAATTTCAAACCATGCCAATATTCTTCTTCCAATATGCCCTAGGTAGCTTTGCAATATTCACTGCCTGAGAGTACGTAGAAGCTAGAATCTAACAAGAGCCAAGGCATTTTTTACTCCCCCCATCCCCCTCCTCTTACTACTTCCCCTCACCCTCCCCCTCCCTCCCCTCCAGAGAAATATGGTAGATTAAGTTTCCTATTTTCAAGGGAACTAGATCAGAAGATCCATAACAAATTTGGTTTTTGTGTGAAGTTGTATGTACCATGAAGCAAATCAACGATGAAAACATAAAGAAAGCATAACTCATTACGATGCTTTGAGATATAGAATTTACATGGATATGAAGTATTCAAATAATTAGATTAAAAGATTTGAAAATATTAATGCAGTGCTGATAAGAGAATTTAAGAAGTTGAAGTCTGAGTCACAATGAATCACTTAGTTAAATGAAATTCAACAGAAATCTACTGAGTCTATTTGGGAATTTGATTAGAGATTTAAGGAATTTTTAGATCAAATGAGTTTCGAAATAAATCTGCAGCAACATCAAGAATGGTTTATAGCTTCGTTGCTACCACATATTAGATTACCATTGATGCAACAAAAGATAACAAGTCAAGCTGAACCTCTGTAGATTGCAATGAAATTGGAAGATTCACCTATTGGAGATACTAATGCAAGTATGCAATAGATTCATAGTCAGTTCATGAACCTAACCATACATATATAAGATATCAAGAAAAGAAAAGAAGTCAAAGAAGAAGTATGGTGTACAAAGTGCAGATTGGAGGGCCATTCTAAAGAATAATGTCCTATCTTTAGGGATTACATGTCTAGTGGGGCACTAAATCCCTTCAATACAAGATCTAGCCTATGGTGCGAGATATGTAAGACCAAAGGCCAACATCGCTCAGAAGATTATTACCTGTTACGAAAATATGTGCAAACTTCAAGGAGCTTATATTGCGAATTATGTAAATGTAAGACACGATGAGAATAATTATCCAGCATATGAACTAATGATGGAGAACAGTGCTGAAACTTATAGAATTCAAGAAGAAGAACATGGACATGAAGGAAGTGGATAGTGCGGTGGTTAAGGAGACTACCAAGGAAGAGGTCGAGGTGGTGGAACTGGTCAAGGACATGGATAGATTATTTGCTATAATTGCGGCCAGTCAGGTTATTTTATGAGAGAATGTCAGAACCCTACTACAACATGTAAGTATTGTAAATACTTTGGCCAAGTGATTAAAGAATACCCTATAATAATGGAAAAGATGTAAGGAAAAAGGAATAAAAGACCGACACGATATATTCAAATGATGATTGTTGAAAGGAGAACCAATGAACCTTGAATTAGTATTGTCACTAGAAGTGGAGTTGTGACTGGAAGTGATAAAGAAGATGGAAAGAAAGAATCTGAAACTACATGGGTTAAAAAAACTGTTGAGATAGCTCTTGTTTTTTATATTCAGAAGGAAAAACAGGTGTTCATGGAAGCAAAGCGAAGCCTTATGGATGATGGAGCTTCGAACTCCAGTACGCAACCAAAGGCCGATCAAAAAAGCAACTGCGATGTATCATTAGCTTCAACATAAAATCAAGTTTTGACATAGGATCGAGCTTCGACAAAGGATCGAGCTCCAACAAAGGACCAAGAGTCAGGAAATCAAGGAGGTACTTTAAAATATTTTTTGCAAACTCGTATGAAATTATTAAGAGATCAAAAGGTTATAGAAGGGCTTCAACAGCTGATAGATTCCTGTGCATCAAAAGAAACACCATGAGTTGAGATGCGCACAGTAAATAGTTTCATCGACAAAAGAGAAATTGAAGAGAAATGAGGCTTAATGTGAAGATATAAGAATATGAGATGGATCAACTTATTCTAGATCTAGGATCTTATGCTAATTTGTTGGCAAAGTAGACATGGGAATCAATGGGCAATATGAAGCTACATTGGTCGCCTATTGAGTTAAGGATGGAAAATCAACAAAATATCTTCCCCTTAGGAAGACTGCTAGGTGTAACAGTGAATATTGAAGGAGTTCGCACTATTGTTGACTTTGAAGTAATAGAGATCATTGATGACAATAACCCTTATCCTGCATTGCTTGGACTTGACTGGACATTTGATAATATGGCCATAATTAATCTGAAGAAGAGATAGATAATATTTGAAGGAAGAAATATGAGAGTAATATTTCCCTTGGATCCATCAGAAGGAATAAGATATACAGAACCAGTCAAAGAAGAGTATTGCACAACTGATATAGATAATATATGTCAAATGAAAACATAGGAATAGGATTGGGTTAACCCTATTGCAGAAGGCAGGTTTACTTGGGAGCATGATATTTCTTGTACCTCAGACTCAAAAGAAGAATTGGAAAACTAGTAGAATAGGTTGTGTGAAGTATCTACAAGGTGATGTGCAATAATTACCAAAACAATTCATTGTATGACATCTGAGATATGTAAGTTACCTTCTTATGATGGCTTGGGCGATATAAATACTTTTCTTGATGATTATGAAGAATGGGTTCTAGAGAATCAAAGGTTGTTAGACTTAGATATAGCCCTTACAATTACCCCTGCTAAATGGTGGGGTGTACATAAGAAGAATATAGGAGATTGGCAGGAATGTTGAAGGCTTATGTGGATAAGGTTTGGATAGATAGATCAAGAAATAGAGATAAAATACAATGGTCAAACTAATCCTAGGGAGCATATCCAGTTATGTACTACAACATGGAAGGAGATTCCACAATAAGAATGGGTACATGATTCATTCATACATTAGAGATAGTCCCTAAGAACTAGTACTTAGAAACATAGATTCGACATGGTACAACAAATTGAGGAGACATGGTTGATGGCTTCATATTAACATTCATATTTGAGGATGATTGTCCATACATAGATTTGGCTCTTAAGACAGTTAAGAAGAAGATCTTTAAGAATGCAGCCCAGTGACATTGAATCAACCTAATTGGACTACGCGGATAGAAAATGCACTAGAATGCTATAACCTTACTGCAAAAGAAGAAGAAGATATTCGCAACATCGACATAGTAGAATCAGAAGGATAACACGAAGTAAATGGAACTGAATTAGAGATACCAAATATAAAGAAGCCACTAAATACTAAGAAGGTGAACATAGGATCAGAGAAGGAGCCCAAGTTTGCAATAATAGGAGATTATTGGGATGAAGAGACAGTCAGTAAAGTTACAAAGTTACTTTATGAATATCAAGAACTATTTTCCACTAAGTTTTTAGAAATGAAGGGTATAGTAGGAGATCTTGGATTCCCCTTAAGCTTGATGTGAAGCCAATTAAGAAAAGGCCTTATAGATTGAACCCAAAGTATAAGGAGAGAGTGAAGGTAGAGCTTCATAAGATGATAGAAGCAAGAATTATTAAACCAGTAGAAGAATCAGAATGTTTGAGTCCTATGGTGGTGCAAGAAAAGAAAAATCGAGAAATCAGGATTTGTGCTAATTTGAGAAAGTTGAATGATTCATGCTTACATGCTCCCTTCCCTACCCCTTTCATATATGAAGTACTAGAAAATGTAGGAGGTCAAGAAGCTTACTCATTTACATATGGAATTTTAGATTATCATCATATTAGGATTTCACCTTAAGATCGACATAAGACCACATTTGCTACAGAATGGGGCTCATATCAATATATAGTAATTCCTTTTGGATTAAATAATTCCCATGTTGTCTTTTCTAGAGTGATGGTTGCAGCTTTTAAAGAATACATCCACAAGTATTTGTAAGTATATTTTGATGACTGGACAATATTTGGGTTGGTAAGAAAACATGTTGGAAGTTTAAGACTTATGCTTGACACATGCAGACAATATCAGATCTCTTTGAACCTAAAGAAGTGCATATTTTGTGTACCTTCTGGCATATTGTTGGGACATATTGTTTGTAAGCAAGGATTAATAGTGTACTCTGCTAAGATTTCTATCATTGTTAATTTGCCTCCACCTAAGCTAGTAAGACAACTTCTCACTACATTGGGACATACATGATATTATAGGAAGTTTATCAAGGGGTATGCTCAGATTATTGCACCTATGGAGAAATTATTGAAGAAGGAAGTAAATTTTAAGTGGGATGAAGAATGTCAAAAGAGCCTCGACATATTGAAAAAAAATATGGTAGCTTCACCTATACTAGCATTCCCCGATTGGAATAAGGAATTTCATGTCCATGTGGATGCCTCTTGTATAGATTTGGGAGTAGTATTGGAACAATATGGTGTAGGAGAAATTGATCATCCTATAGCTTTTGCAAGTAGGAAGATATATAAAGTAGAGAAGAATTACACCTCTATATAAAGGCAAGGATTTCCCATGGTGTATTCTTTGCATAAATTTAGATACTATTTACTGGGATTACACTTTAAAATGTTTATAAACCATTCTACACTAAAGTATTTGGTTAATAAGCTTGTCTTAGGAGGAAACATTTGCAGATGGTTACTGTTATTGCAGGAATATTACTTTGAAATCAGTTTTAAATCAGGAAGATTTAATGCAAAACCTAACCATCTATCAAGATTGGAAACAGGGGAAGAAACAACCATCATAGAAGATAATCTCCCTAATGCACAGCTATTTGCAATTAGAATTGCAGATGACCATTTTGGAGATATCATTCAATTTTTTACCATAGGGATGGCTCCTTTAGAGTATACTATGCAACAGGAGAAATAATTAGTGGTCAAGGCAACTGACTTCTCATTGATAGCAGGACAGTTATATAATATGGGACCAGATCAGATATTACACAGGTATGTCTTTGAACATGAAAGAAAGATGATTCTAGCATAAGCTCATGGTGGCGCAGCTAGTGGACACTATGCAGGAAAAGCTACTGCACATAATATTTTGAGAGAAGGATTGTGGTGTCCTACACTACATAATGATGCAAAGGAATATTTCAGAGCATGTGATATGTGTCAAATAACAAGAAAACCTTCAAGAAGAGATGAGATGCCATTGGTACCACAAGCTACATTGCAGGACTTTGATTAGTGGACTATTGATTTTGTTGGACCCATCAACCCACCTAGGAAGAGGATTGATGTGAGGTACACAATCACAACAACTGACTATTTGAAAAGATGGGCCAAAGCAAAACCAATAAAAGATTGCAACAGAGAGGATGTTGTGAAGTTTATTTTTGAATACATACTGTCGAGATTTGGATATCTAAAGATTTTGATGAGTGACCAAGTTTCACACTTCCTGAATAAAACTATTGAAGCATTTACTAAAGAATTCCAATTTTATTATCAAAAGAGTACCCCTTATCATCCTCAGGTAAATGGAAGAGTCGAAACATTTAACAATATTTTGGAGAATGCGCTGACTAAGGTATGAAATGTGAATAGAGATGACTAGGATCTCAGAATTCCAGCAGTTTTATGGGCTTACATGACCACATGTAAGAAGTTGATAGGTCATACACCCTTTAGATTAGTTTATGAGAACAAAGTTGTGATGCCCATGGAATACATTATGCCTAGATTGAGGATTGCAACTTTTACAAATATGTATGACCCTGATATAATGGAGGAAAGAATGTCACAATTGATTGTTTTGGAAGAAGACAAATTTAATTCCATCAGTAGGGACAAAAATCAAGAGAAAAATATTGGCATCACAGACATATGAGGCAGAAAGAGTTCAAAGTAGGAGATATTTTTCTCCTATATGACAGTAAGTTTGTGAAATTACCAGGGAAATTCAAGATGCATTGGTTAGGTCCATATATTATCAACCATGTTATTGATGAAGGCGCAGTTCAATTAATGAAGATAAATGGATATTATTGATTAAGGGAAGAGTAAATGGTAGTAGGTTGAATTTGTACAGGGACAACCCTTCCCCTACAACTTCACTCTGAAGAAGAAAGGAGAAAAGTCTTAGTGCCACTTGCAGTTGAAAGTGGGCACTGGACTATAAACTATGTTGCAGAGAGATTCGACGTAAAGAGTCACTTCGCTATAGTATGGATTATGTGAAAGTAATAGGAACTATAATGTAAGATGGATGTTCGCTACACCATGGGATGCGTCGAAGTTTGCCAGAAAAATATGACTGTTAAAAGGGAAAGTTAACGTTAAAATATGCGGAAAATTGCAAGGACATGTTGGCAATATCTAAGGATAGATATGAAATTAATGAACACAATCTAAATGCAATCTAGACAAAATTTGATATAATGATGGGGTTCGAATTTTAGACTTGCTATTAAAGGCCACTTCCCACATAGATTTGGAACTTTGCTAAATTGAGAGCTCGAGTATTGATAGTGAGAAGAAATTGTAGAGAATTTTCGCATGAACATCCTACCAATTGAAGAATTTGTGTGTATATTCAATGAGAGAGGCTTAGAAGGAGTCATGGAAGGAACCACCGCAACAACCATTGATACACTCGTAGCATCAACTGAGATTCCCGTAGTAGCATCAACTACAGTAGAATTAGCATGAAAACAACAGAGATTGTCGAGGAAGAAATCGACCAAGGAAGAGAGAACCAAAAAGAAATAGGATAAGAAACTTGTCAAGCCTCAACAACAACCTGAGCAAGTCATAGATAGTGAAGGAGAAATGGAGGAGGTGTACATGGAAACAAGTTGTGCAACATTTTTGCCTCTACCACCATACATTGCGCCAAGGTAACCAAATTCCAAACCAGTGAAAGAATCAAAGGATGCGAAGTATGGTACCTTTACACCCTTGTTTCTAAAAGTAGTACCATTTTCAAGAGAAGTTTTAGGGAAAATTCCACAGCTGAAGTTCACAGATTATGACTTTAACGACAGGAAGAAGTACCCTTAGTTCGCACTAGAATGGTATTTGAAACAGGTGCACTACCCAGACAACAAAGTGATAAGGCTAAAACCACAACAGTGGGCAAATGGGTTGGAGCATTCAGGATTATTGAATATGTTAAATGTATCACACTTCAATAGAAATCCAAGGAACATAGTGTGTGCACATTATTTGTTCATGTTGATGCATGATGAGGGCTTATGGATGGGAAATAAGATCCCTATAGACCCAATGTTGATCTGGAGGATCACGAGACTACAATACAAAGGGAAGATGCCTGCAGAAGAATTTGTTGGAAAGGATCAGGACCGTGCCATAGTGGATAACATGAAGGATAAGTTTGGGCTAGAAAAAGAAAAAAGAGGCTACGACATAAATTCCATCAGTGACCAGGAAATTCACTTCACAGTGCACATATTGGCTTGGAAGATCATGAGAAAGTGTTGGGCAAATCAATTTCCTACGTCGGTGGTTTCATTAGCCGTGTAGTACGCCAAAGGAATTCAATACAACTGGGTCGAATACCTCTACAAGGAATTTTTGTATGATTTCCATGAATTCTAGGAGAAGGGTACTACATTCCATTGTGTGGTTAATTTCGATTATTCTAATGCTAGCGTGGAGAGAGCCAATTCATAGTTTCCCTCAGTAGAATTAGATGTTTGTGAAGCTGCGTGGTATGCCTCACAATGGTTTACCACCCAACCATCATCAGAAATGGATAACAAGATGTTCTTCGTATTGTACCATATGGATTTTCATATGTTAGTGAACCAACACCCTCACCTATCACCAAAACTATACGAATAATATAGTGTTTTTGTGAAGTTCAAAGTTGATTTTCAAAAAGTCTATATACAGGCTCGTAGAGACGCTAAGAAGAAATGTGTTGGGTGTGGAGCCTGATTATCTTTTG
The DNA here is from genome assembly GCA_000404065.3 of Pinus taeda. Lineage (NCBI taxonomy): Eukaryota > Viridiplantae > Streptophyta > Pinopsida > Pinales > Pinaceae > Pinus > Pinus taeda. The sequence continues at coordinate 112,470 of APFE030602687.1, read as the reverse complement.
TATTCAAATGTATCACTGCATTGGACCCCAGTTCGTAATGGGGCAACAACGCCGCCCATAAAATATTCATTGCAAGGGGGTCCGAGGGCAGTGGCTGCGACCTTTGGGAGCCCCCACCCGGTGGGGGGATAGGGGGAAGTGCCCTCGAAGCTAAAAATAGATGTAAAATTGCCTTGTAAAATGTTGTAATTTCATAGTCAATCTGGGCTGTTCATTAGGCAAAGATCTGATAGTGAAGTTATGTCTAATTTAGGGTTTTTTTCCTTAGAAGGCAACCCCTTACTATATATGAGGGAATTGTATTACATTTATGTAGATTTGTATTCTGAGTGAGGAAGAGAGAGGAGATTGAGAGACAAGATGGAATTAAAGTGGATCTGTTGTAGGTTGTATCTCTTCAGTTTGCTGGATAATATAAAAAGAAGGACTGGCTGTTTCTCCGGGGATGTAGCCCAAACTAGGTGAACCACGTATATCTGTGTCTCTCTTATTTTATGTGTTTTCCATGTTTATATTTCTGCAATATTTTATGTGTTCCATTTCTCTCTAATATATAATTTTCTAAAAAAATGACATCCCTTACCATATTTTGTAACAGAAGATGATCACCATGCACTAGTACAACAATGACCAACATAATGGATGACTACGCTGGAGGCAGAGGCAGAAGCAGGAGACAGTGCGACAAAAGAAGTGGAGGACACTTCGTAGCACGATGAAGCAAGTGGAAAAGACAAGGAAAAATACAAGGATGAGCATGAACCAAAGGAAGAGCAGATATATGATGAGGGTCACTAGGATCCTCCTTAAGGATATAAGCAGGCTAAGGAGCCTAAAAAGGTAGAAACAGAAAAAGTTGTCGTAGAAAAGAGAAAATCACAAGGCGAAGCTGCCACAAAGATAGAGAAAAAGAAGAAGGCAGATAAAATGAAGGATATCATACCAATGATCCTTACAAATGGGGACCTAGAACGTATCAAAGATAGGATTCAGCAGGTGACAACTAAATCCTGGAACAGAGTGGAATATCTCTATGGTGCACTTTTGACTGGTGCTGAAGAGCAGATCGTAGAATTGAAGATATTGGTGCAGACGGTCAGATAACAGTGCATATAGAGGAAATCATTGGAGTATAAATGCATATAGAGCCTACACTTGCAATGAGGTTAGAACAGATACCTGCAGGAGCCCTATAGTTCGACTCCATCGAACTACAACAACATGCTATGGAATGGAAGCATGTCAATATGAACATCATAATGGTGCCATTGCAAAGGTTACACAAGATGCACTTGGAAATTATAGAAGAGTTGAGGCTCTATGAACATCATACCTCACAGCTAAATATTCGTAGAAAAAGAGCGAGTTGCGGTTTGGCAGAAGCTCGAGCAAGTGATACAAGAAAGGGATCAAGTGGCACAACATCACCAAAAGATCAAGGAGGCAATGGAAGCAACGTGTAGATAAATTCCAGACATTGATATCTAAGAGGAAGAGTCATTACAAGACAAGGTCTTGAAGCTAGGCCTCGAAGTGAAGGGGTACAAGGAGAAAATTTCCGCAGTGAAATTCAAGTACAAAATGCAGATCAGTGAGTTGTAAATGAAGTTGTAGCCAACTATGCCACAAGAAGTACGTGATCAAAGAGATACTGACCTGAATATTGCAATGGGTAGCATCTCCACAGTAGTGAAACACTGTGGAAAACTCTTGGATGAAAGTCTACAAATTTGGACTTCGCTGTGGGAAGATCCAAATGTATAGAAACTGCAGGAAGAAATGCAACAAAAGAAGTAGTAGTTAGAAGAAATTAGGGCATCTGTGAAGACCCTACAAATCTTGCAAAATCTCACGAAGATTAATGAGCCAAAGGCCCTCCAAAAGAAAATCGAGGAACCAAAGAAGGAAGAGAAAGTTTTGGTGGAGACAACTCAACCATGGCAGGATGAGGCTCTTCAACTATCCCAAATAGTAGATGAGAAGATTCAAGAGATTCAACAAAGGGAGACAACATTGGTATAGAAGGCTGCGGAACATGTGACAGAGGCACTGTTGGAGGAAGTGTGCAGTGAGGAAAAGCGGGTAATAGAGACTCTGCACTAGTTTAACCAGGCCTACAACAACATCATAGCAAAAATAAAAGGCAAAGCAACTGAGTGACTCAGGAAAAGTCACATGTGAGTGTTGGGGGCCTATTGAGCGCAACTGAACTTGGCCTAATTTTTTGAATGAACTCCAAATTTTGTGGAGTGAAGTACACAGTGGAGCGCATAGTGGAGTACGAAGTGGACCACACAGTGGAGCAGTTCTATATATAATGCACAGTATAAGGGCTTTAGGATAGGGTGAATCCCCTTCCTTTTGTAATTTTGTAAAAGATCAATGGTTTTCGGACCATAGTTGCTTGCATTAAGGAGTCCATGATATGTGGACCATTGTATTGTATTGATGTACCCTTGATGTAATATTATATATAGGGTAAAATAATAAGAAGAAGAATCAAATTTATGGTCCAGATCTATGTTTATGGTCGAATTGTTGTGATTTGTAGTTGGTGGCGAAGGAAAGGATCTGCAGTTGAGTGCACAGAGGCCTGAGTCTATAGTTGAGTGCACAAACAACCTATAGTTGAGTGCACAGGTCAAGAACTGTTTGTTGTACAAGGATTATTATTATAAGAAACAATTCTTATGGCTGTAGTCCCACATTGGTATGAACCATGGTAAAATTTGTGTCTTCATGTGTATATTTTCTTATTATCTATTGTAGCATAGAAATTTATTATAGTTGCATCTTATTACAGTGTAGTGATGATTTATGGGTTTATATGACATGTTTCTGTGATTAAATGAATGCGGCAAAGTAATTTATGAATTTTAATATAAAACACCACATTGCATCATCCCTCAAGGTTGCAGAAACCTGGTTCTGTATCCTCCCATATTCACTTAGGGTGAGACTGTGATTTTCTTGTAGGTCGTTGCCAAAAGGGCCAGTGATTAAGGGCTTTTCTGGTGTACAATATAGATCGAACCTAGGTCAGCCCAAAAAACCCAACATCTAATCAATAAAAAAAATTCTAAGCTACAACAAGCACATGCAAAACAACATGACTAACACAAATATTCTTCCAAGAAATCATAAACATAATACTTTTGGACTGTGGTTGTAAGTTCTTCTATTTATGCTCCCACGATAGAGATCAAGTACAGGTTGCAATCACATAATTTTTATGGATTATTCTCTAATGAAACACAAGAAACTAATAAGAACTATTAACTAAAAAGAGATACAAATGCACAAGAGGGACCTAAGCTGTTAGGGTTGGGCCCAAACCCAAGAGCCCCAACCCTCTGGAACTAACTCAGGGATGAATCAATAAGAAAAATCTCATTATCATCGAATCAATGTCTAATACATCACATAACAGTAAAAAATAATAGTTCCAAATAATGTAGCTCAATAGCTACCTATCTGAAAAAAAATGAAAAAAAAAAAAAAAAAAAAAAAAAAACTCAAATCCTAATGAGGTCTTTTACATGCTTATTTATACAAGATGGTAGCTACTAGCAGCTCCCTAGAAAACAAGAATATTTGTCTCCCACAACTCGAGAATGGCGGATCTTGTTCTTCACTAACTGCACTTGATTGGCTACCAATGACCTTGAGATGATGAGAGAGAGTGTTGTGATGTTTGGCTGATTGAGGGAGTTAAAGAGGTGGACAACCCCCTATGTTATGTCCCTACTGTCTACTCCAAGACCCTGCATAGAAATCATCTCAGAAATGATCCATTTCCTGCAATTAAACCATATTAGGCCACATGACATAACAAACATATTATACCCTTCTTACTAAGGATAATATAAAAAGAAAATGTAAATAAATGTGAGAAATATATAGTTATAAAGCTGGAGGATGGCATCATGACCCTTATAATGTACCTATTGATGAGCCTCATCACATTATACAAAATTTAATTATAAAATATCCCATTTCATAAAAAATAATAATAATAATAATAAAATCATGTTTTTGACATATGTACTTTTAGAAGGTTCAAATGGTCATGCGATTTCAACCCCTACAAACGATCTTCCATAGTGAAGTAGCGCCATAGTGAAGACCCATATAAAGAAATAACCCTCACAATAATTATAACTTCCTTAGGGAAACAAAGATCATATTTCTTTCAAATCTATGGGACATCACCTTCTTTGAAAGACCAAGAGGGACAAGCCTCTCCTTAGTTTATTGCCATGGCCAATGTTTCTTTTTTTATTTTTGAAGAAATAAGATCTCTCCTAATAGGCAATGTGTCACTTTCTTTCGATGATATGTGCCTCCATAAAGAAGATGAAACATTTTTAAATATATGCATGGGATCTAGTAAGTGGGCAATCTTAAGATGCTCCCAATATGGGAACTCATAAAATACAAATTTCCTTTTCATCCCAATGGGAAATTTCTCAACTTAGGTGTTGAAGAATTCAAGATCATCGTACATAGGCTCCCTATTTGAATCAAACATTTCTTGAAACTCCTTCTCCTTCTCTCTCTCATATGCTCTAAGCCACTCAAATGCCATCATTATTATAGGCTTTTGGGTTCTCTCTAGTTTACCATTGAAAGAAAATGTTTCTCTTCTATTAGGGTGTTCTTCTGGGAGGAATACCCTGGAGCAGTCATACACTGGCTTTCGTAGGTGATCAGACCTCCTAACCTTCAAAGAAGCTCCACAAAATTTACATCCATGATACCCTTTTGTTACAATACGTGTGAAATTATTGTATATAGGTTGACACATTAGCAACCATGAATATTAGAAAAATTGCAATGAATTAAATTAAATATATACAAAGCAATTTACATATATAAGCAAATCAATAAAAATGTAATTTACCAGAGAAAACTCCTAAGCCTATATAATCATGTATGGTGTAAGCACATATGCCATACAATATAAAACTCCTCTCTATTGCGATGGGTATTGATACATCGAGCACATGTATCCCTTCCCATAATTCCTTCAATTTATCTACCAATGGTTGTAAGTAGACATCAATATTCTTCACTTGTATTCTACTAGGGAAAATGAGAGCTAACATATTTTCATTCTTCACAGAAAACCATGGAGGAATATTGTTATTGATTATGACTATAGGCAAAACAGAATAATTGGTGTTTTGGAGGGAATATGGCTTGATGCCATCCATCGCTATGCTGAGTCGTAGACTTCGTACTTCATCCTTGAATTTTTAAAGCCATGTAGGGCCTCTATATGCTTCATGGCTATTGAATCTATTGGGATTTTCATAACTCTAGGCTCAATTATATGTGAGGCATGCCATCTCTGTAATCAGTTAATTATTTGCAATGAAAGAGCCTTTGAATCCTTGGGATTATAGGCATGTGCCTCAATATATTACGAGGAGGACCGTGTGATTTACCAGTTTTTATGAAATACAATAATTTTCATTCCTACATTTAAGACATATCTCTTTGTCTACATATTTGCCTCTATCTAGAATACAATAATTTGGATATGCATGATATGATATGTACTCAACACCCAATGTTTTAAACAATGGATTTGGCTCTTCGTAGCTACCCAACAAGACATTATCACTCGGAAGAACCTTATCTTTCAATAACTTATAGTTGGTGGGGAATATAATTATACAATGTCAATATTTAACATTCATAAAATTGACCATTTTTAATGGCTTTGATTGTGTGTCAATATTTCTCAAAATATAAGGGACTAGATCGATCATGTAGGTGAATTACCTCAATATTGTCAAGAAACATGCATTTAGCATGCTAATTGTTTCTTTTAAGTTGTACAACAACATCATTGTCCCCAACTAAGTAGACTTTGACTTGCTGCCAGGTCGAAAGAGAGGAGTGGTGGAAGTAGATTTTAGGTTTTTGAATAAGGTATCATTAATATGAGCATAATTCGCTAGTTCATCATTCTGGAACACATCTAACAACATTGCATCCATGGAAGTCGTATACCATAAGGAATCATCCATACCAACCTCTATTTGATTGCCTCCATTTCCAACATATGATGAAGAACTATTATTTTTGTAGTCATTCCTAATAGATGAATCTATACATAGTGGGAATTGAATAGGTGGTTGATTCAACCATTCTTTGTATGCTTTCTCTTCGAGTCTTTCTCTTAATCCAACCTTCTCTTGAGTTGATGTTGTAGTGGGGTGCACTGGGATATGGTAGGTGGGTCACTCATATCACTGGAATCCTAATTTTAAAAAATATTGAACGTCATTAGTACAATATCAATGATATTAGTAAGCACTTCAATGCAATTGGTTTGTTGAAATTACATTATACCAAACAATTATTACCATTGTTGATCCAAGATTGTGGCTAGAAAATGCCATGTTCAACTTAGTAGGGTGAAGAGGTTGTCCATTTTCATCTACCAACTGCATGCAATATGTTGCTCCTGGTAAGAGCTTCTAATGTTTTTGAAATGAAGGAATATTTCTTGCATCTGAACTCAATTTTGAATCGGCATGGATTAAAAAAAATCAATTAGATAAACAAAATTTAAATAAAATCTGAAGTTACTAGAAATGGAAAGGGAGAACTCCGTGAAGGACATTGATCAACAATATGGAATGAGCTGGAATTTAAAGAATTGGCTATTTGATATTATTGAGATTTTGTCCCTGCATTTGGGAAAAATTAGAAATAATTTTTTTTGTACATATCTAAAATTAATCTCTAGAACCATATAACCACAATCTACAGGTGAGCGACCATGGCGGAACCCTAGGGTTTCAAGTTACAGACCCGAGTTTTTCTGCAACAGCGAGCTACTTGCGGACAAGGTCACAGGTTTATCAGCGTGGGTCTGACCGCGGTTTTGTATTTTAATGGTTTATGCCCTCTATAGTCAGGCCAGTCGATGGGTTTCTCTTGTTGGTAGTTTGATATTACCCACTGATTAGGCACAATCCTGTTTCAATACTACTGCCTACCTACTAGAGGTTAAAATGGTGGAAGAATACCTCGTGGATTACGAGGAGGACCCCATGCCAAAGTAGGAGATCTGGGTGCACCAAACTGCACCGGATGAGGGCCTCCAGCAGATTAAACAAGATCAGATGATAGATGTTGTACAATTGAAGCTACACCTGTCCATTTCCAGCAAGCACCAACACCCTGCTGTCAACATTGCGGACCTTCCCGGTTTGGAATGCCCTTCCCTCTCCCCGACCACTCTGAATCTACTTAGCTCCTGTCTGCACACTTCTCCCTCTTTCGACTCCCCCTTGGCTAATTCCCCACATCTTCTCCCTCCTCCATCCCCACAGTACTCCCTGCCCATGCACCCTCCCTCCATCTCCCTGGCACAGGTAGGCCCGTCAACCCCTAGCGACCTGCACATTCTTACTTCCACCCGGGCTCATGCAGTCTCAAACCGTATTCCCTGATTCGCTCCGGCTGTTTCAGCTCTCCTAGTCCTAACCCTCGACCCACTCCTTCAGTGCAACATAGCTCCTCGGAACCGTGTCGGAACCTACTTAAAGAATACCCTACAAGTAAGCACTCAGATAAGTTGAAAAAGGGCCGGTGTCTTAGAGCAGTGGACATTGATATCAACCTGACCTTTAGAGAAGACGTTAAAATGGTAGACGCTATGGACACGGTGAGGAAAGTTCTGGTTGGCCGTGTTTGAGGTAAGAACTATTCGGTGGAGAGACTGCGGCAATGGACTGTTGAGATCTAGGGTTCCCTGCTGAAAGAACTTCTTGTAATTAGGGTGTTGGCCAAAGGATGGTTTGCCCTCCGCTTTCATAGGAGGAGTATAAAAAATGGATTTTATCAAGATACTGGCACATTGAGCTCACACCAGTTCTTTTGAAGCGATGGGATCCTCTTTTCGATCCAGAGCACGAACAGCTCAGGGCTGGACCAATCTAGGTCTGACTACCTGGATTACCTATGCAATTTTGGACCCCTTAGGTGTTCAAACGTATCGGAGATGCACTGGGGACTTACCTTGAGCACGACAAGTCCTTTGAAAAAATAGGAATCATGATGGCAAGGATCTTGGTACACCTTGACACCAGGGCTAGCCTGGAGGAAAAAATTACTCTTCACACAAGGCACTTCTCATGGAAACAACTCTTAGACTATGAAGGAGTCCCATTTCACTGCAGAAGGTGCCACAAAGTGGGTCACCTTTACAAGGATTGCCCTCTACACTCTTCGGTGACCACAAAAAACTCGAAGGGGACGAAGCAACAACACTCGGAACAACAGAATAAGGGGGAACAGACACAAGGAGAGGCACCATCCGTTGTTGCGGTGGGCTCTACAAAGAAGGATGGAAATTGGTGAAAAGCTCCATCCTCACCTCCTCGAACTCGTTCCAAATCTACAGCGGAGGCGACTTCTATGCCGGGGAAAGAAATGAAACTACTGACAGGCTATCGAAAGAAGCGACGCGTCGTCCTCTAGGAGAGTGGATGATTGTCGAACATACTCTGGTAGGGATCTATCAGTATTTTCATAGACCATACATGGATGAGGGACTACAGGGGGGCAACAGCCTCTAACTTTTCACAACTTTTTGTTTCTGAACTTTTACTGAAATTTATGCTTTGTATATAGTAGAACACTGAATGGTTGGTCAACCCCTGCGTGGGTGAATTTTGGTTTTTACACATAGGTTGTTTTTGCAATAGAACAACATACCCTATGGTTTTCTTTGTATATAAATTATATATTGGACAGTGGTCTAAAAGCCACGCTTACAACATATGCCTTCAGGCATCCACAACATGTAATTTCTCTTTATGAAATTATGAATTTTCTTTACGAAAAAAAACAAACAAACAAACAAACAAACAAACAAACAAACAAAACAAACAAACAAAAACAAAAACAAAACAAAACAAAAAACAAAACACAACAAAAAACAAAACAAAACAAAAAAACAAAACAAAACAAAACAAAAAACAAGAAACAAACAAATCACAGTCTAAATTTCAATATAGTTTTCAAACAAATTTTCAAGGATAATGTGACTTTAAGAAGAAAATCTATATTATGAACTACTGTAATTCATGTGGATGCATCCTAAAGGATGATTTGAGATTAATATGATTTTTATGTGAAAATAAATTTTCAGATAGTTTTTAAACTAGACATACGCACTTATAAAAAAAGCACATTGATATGTTTAAATAATATTAGTACTAGGGAGTTTAAATAATACTCGCAGCAGTTTTCGACATTCCAAAAAAAATATATGTTATCATATTGGTTCTCTTGTACAAAAACACACCGATGCATTTAAAAAGCAACAGCGTAGGTATGCCATTGTTTTTGGATTTTAGAAAATAAAAATGAATTTAACCAACTCAACGCTTTTATAACAATTGCAACACCGATGCTTTTAAATACAAAATGCACCATTGCATTAAAAAAATTAATTGTAAGGATTACGAAATAAATAAATAAATTTGTATCATGTCAGTGCATTGAAAAGATTGTTGACTTTTCTTATAAATGCACTGGTACAATTGACTATTGAACGCACTAATGTTCAAATAAATTGAAAACAAAATGCAATTTTTTTTTAAAATTCAAAAATGAGTTGCAATTGCTTTTCCGAAATCTAATTTCATAAAATCTATTAAATAGTAAAAAGTTATTCACTATTTCATTATTTTTCTAAATATTTCAAGGGAGTGATTTGCAAGAGAGACATGCCACGAGCAATGTGTAGCAACAAAACTATTCATAAAATTAGAAGTTGAAAGGTATGGTGATTCACTCAAAACCGTGCATAGTAAAAATTGTAAATTTTATTGTTTATTTTACTAATAAAAAATATTACAATTAATGTTAGGGTTTAATTAAAAGAGTTATCATTTTCAAGAGAAACATACAGGGAGCACTGTGGAGAATCAAAATATTTTAGAACCGCAGAAAGATCAAAATTTGAATGGTATGGTGATTCACGAAAAACCTGGATAACAAAAATTTAAATTTTTCTGTTAAATTTTTTTACAATTTTTGTTACATTTATTCCCAATTTAGATAAAAAAGAAAGGGATATGTACAATAAAAAAATTACTATTGATTTTACTAGTAGAAAAGTTTACAATCTATGTTCCTATTTAAATTTAATTAAAATTTAGAAAGAAAAAAATCAATACTTACCTTAAACCCTTGCTTCTTCCTGCAAAATTTCACCTTAGGGTTTAACTTCCTCTACCACTTCACAATTAAGGTTTTCATTTTAGGAATTTTAGATTTGATGGGTTTGTATACTTACTATATATAGGGCATTTTACATGTAAAGTAGGGGAATCACTTGCTAAATTATATCCCAACCCTATCTAATCTGTTCGTTTAAAAAAAAAATGGATATATGTTTTGTAGTGCACCTAGTATAATGTAACGCACCGGTGCACCCTTTGTAATACAATGCACTAGTATAGTATATCACTATTGATTATGTCTAGTATGTTCATCATTCTTCTCAGTGTAATATAAAGTACCAATGCGCCTCTTCCAAATAACATTGTTAAATCATTGCAATGTGTTTATCCTTACAAATTGCACTGTGATAATTTAAAATCAATTTTCCATGATAGTGTTGAGCAATTAAACGCCCGCTATATTTAATGGGATAAACGCATCGATGCATTTATTCAGATAAACACACCGGTTACCAAAGCTCATTTTCCCTTAAAATTGTTTTATTTATTTTCTGAAATATATTTAATGATTTTTGTATTGAATGGTACATGTTGTATATTGATCAAAAATGTCTGAAAATGTGTCAAGTAACAAAATATTGATCAACACGTTGATATCACATCAAAAAAAGGAGAGAAGACAAGTTCTTTGTAAAATATTTACAAAATTAATATGTTTGAACTATATATAAGTTTAACTAATATGTATTGGTTGGTGTGTTCCATGCATAGCCACATCTAGCAGTTTTTGTAATTCTTGTTTTACTATATCCCTAAGACATGGATTTAATCTTCTTTGGGGTTGTTGAATATCACGAGCATCTTTCTCTATATAAATATAATGAGTACATAATTGCAAGTCAATGCCCTTTATATCTGAATAATCCCAGGCAAAATCTTGTTTATATCTATGAAGAATGTGGATTAGTTTTTCTTATTGTTGGTCATCCAGATTGGCATTAATATTGAGGGTCTTACCAGGTTTAATTTCAATTGAGATGTTATTATGGACAACAGTCATGGGTATATGATTGTTATTCGGAATTTCTAACGGATCCCCTGGACTTCATTATCGAGTATATCTTTTAACATTTGACACGTTGGATTCCATATGGTAGATGGTTTGTTAATGAACCATTAATTATATCATCTTTTGTCCGATTTTTAAATTCATGGGCTTCATCTAATGTGAGAGGAGAGTGCATATTTTCCTCCTGATATTTTTGCGAGTATGGCTGATAATTTTCAATAGGAGGGTTGGGTTTAGCAAGCGGATATAAGATAAGGTTTTTGATGGCATTTCCTTTGGTAATTGTCATGTTTCCTATGCGGTATCCTATATATGTGTCTGTAGTTGCCAACCATGGCCTTCCTAATATCAGAGGTTGCCCATCCAGTCTACTCCTTGGGCTAATAACCAAAATGTCTACCGGGTAATCCCAGGAGTCCACATAGACAATAATGTCTTCCAAAGTATCTTCTAGTCTGATTACTGATCCATCAGCTAACTCTAATAAGGTTGAAGTTGGTTTCAAAGCTGTAATGCCCAAAATACCACAAGTTTCATGAGTTAAAATATTTATAGTTGCCCCTAGGTCCACCAAGGTATTTGGAAAGTTGCGATTCTGAATTTGGATAGCTACTACTAATTTCCGGAGTAATCATACTTGATAGGTATCTGTTTTCCTAAAATGATTTTGGATAATGTCCCTAAAACGTGGACTATTGGTGGGTCTTTAAGTTTCCTCCCAAGATTTTTACCGCACAACTCTTTAATTGTTTTATCATAAATTGGAACGTCTCGTATAGCCTAAAGGAGTAGGATTTTTATACATAAATTCTATAATTCCCCTACAAGATCAAAATCAAAATGAATAGTTGGTTTAATTATTGTGAGTCTTTCAGGGAATAGGGGAGAAGCAACTGTAATTTTATCAGAACCTTGTTGCTTGGTCACTCCATCGGTTAGTTTTGTTTCAAAAATTATTACTTTTGGAGGAATATGTTTTGCTATAGGCTGCTCCTTAGTATGAGTTTCATTATCTTCTTGTTCTTGATTAAATTTGTCACCTTCAGGGAAGATAACTCATCCAGATCTCAACCATAGTTCATTACATTCAAGAGGATTTATTTCATAATCCAAACTTTCAACAATTTGTAAATATTGAATAGGTCTATTGTTCATATTAGTATTCAGTTGAGTGGGAAATTGTGGGTGTATAAGGGGTTGGGAGTTTGAGGGTAATTGACATGGGGCTTGCAATGATGGTTGAGACTAGGGAAGATTCTTGATAGGTAGATTAATTGGTCTTGTAGGGCACTGCTAGTTTTGAGGCCGCATTGACTTTTGTACAGATGAATTGGTCCATTGTGAAGGATAGGGGTTATTGGTTGAATTTTACCATGAAGGAGTAGAATATTGTTGATTTGGAAATATAGGGCTGGTAAATGGTTGATTTGGCAAAGGCGGTGCGACATAAGGCTAGGATTGCCAAGTGTAATTAAAAGATGGTTGTCCCTGCCATGTAGACCGAGGAACTTGTTGTTGAACATATTGTCTAGAATAAAATAGAGATGGATCACACATCATACCTGAAGGATGAGTCTACCATTGCCATCATTGTGTCATAAGATATGCCGGTTTTGGGTCTTCCTCAACTTCTTTGAACACAACCTTTAATCCTGGGAATGATGGACATCATTCTGTTGAATGATCTTTAGTGCAAATAGCACATGTTTCGACATATCTAGTGGACATTCCCTTTGGCTATGTTTCTTTCGACAATGAGGAAAAAATATGGCCAAAGCTCATTCTACCTCGGCTTGTTTCTACTTGGCCCGTAATAAATCTAGTTTTGTAGTTAATGTGCCCAAAATATAAATTTTAAAATATTCTAAAAGATTGCCAATTTCTGATTGAGTTACACCTTCACCTGAGGTTTTGTTGGTTCTAGTAAGAGAATCCCGAATTCCAGACCTGGTCAGTGTACTTCCTCGTGAGCACCTGATACATAATTTAATAATATCATCATATTCCTCTTGGGAAATATCACCTTGCCCCATCAAATCAAGTGTTTCTATCCATTCATCTTTTATGTGTTTAATTAAAGTAGTCTTTAGTACTTCCTTTGGTAGAGTGGTGTAAGGTGATCTTTGTAGGTTGTACTAAAATCTCCCAATGTATTCCTCTAAGGTTTCACCATCCTTTGTCGTCATTTTAAATATTTCATGTTTTAAGTCCCTAGATTGGCAATAATATTGATATTTGGTAAGAAAATCATTTTTCATTCCATCCCAGGAATCTATAGTACCCCGCCTAATCCCATAAACCACCATAAAGATGCTCCCTTCAAAGTAGAGGGAAACAATTTCAAATTCTGTGAATCAGTAGTGTAATCATACCCTCTACATAGAACATTGAACTCAAACATTAAATGAAGAAATAAAGGGAAGAAGCATACCAATTCCATGACTGAACAATGCACACCATTCAATACTTCAGAAATAAATTTAAATAACCATACAAAAGATTAATATCAACAACCATAATGGAATGCACAAGCACAAGTAACTTTCAGAATTGCTCATCAATTCATTCATAGGGCAAGCTACAACTTACAATTACAATGTTCTCACTACAACCAGCAAGAAGCTAAAACTCCCTGATTTATCAGCTACAACTGACTAGAGCTACAACCAAAACTATTCTCCAACACCCACTGGAAGGAGCACCGACCCTTGATCAGCAAGTTACAACGTTATGACACTCATTGTTCCATTTTTCATCCATTTTCATACTAGGATCAATGATTGCCTTCTCTTCTTTTTTGAAACAATTTGTCTCAATCACCACTCAAAAAAACCAACAACAATCATTGATTATTGTGACCACCATACAAACACTTTGTTGCACCAAAACCTCTATCTCAAAAACTTGTATTCATTCTTCTTAATCAAATCTATTTTTATAGATTTTCCTCTTGCTAACTTTAGCTTTGTTTATTTTTGAATTAATGCATCAAGCATTTATTTTTTGCCTTTTCCCTATTTAGATTAATCCTCTGAACTTGTTCTCTAAGTTATCTGACCTCAACAAGCATTCTTGGCAAGTTAAACTGAGTTTTTCTGCTTGTTTTAGTCAATCTTCCTTCTTACATGATTTAGCAATCTACCTGCTATTTTTATCTGTCATTAAGTTGGTTTAACTGCCAATTACACTGTCAAAACTGACAGTTTTGCTATTCTAAGCCTAAGACCCCTTCCTTGGCTCCTTGTCCTACTTCTTAGCCATAAGACTAGGTCTTTGCGACCATCGGCTTAGGCCCTAGGCACTAATCCCTTTTCAATCATGTCGGGGTAATCCACCACACTGAAGAATGTCTTGTGGGGGCCACCCCATGCTTTCTGTATTGGTTGTCACTCTGCCACTATGGCTTGGTCCCTTCTGCCCAATACCACCTCTCTGCGCACCACTAACAAATTATCGGGCTCCTGTTGGCGAGATGACATCACAATGTCATCACTCCTGCCATATGTCGACCTCTGAGTGGTGACATATGTCACTCGGAAATGGGCCCTTTGGGTGCCCAAAAACCTTGAATCTACCTGCCACATATCCATACTGATATCATCCTCTAATGTTGTCTCGGCCAATTATGAGTTGCCACCTGTCTTTCTGAAGGAGAGATAAAAGGTCATCCAAGGCCTTGTTTTGCAACTAATTCCTTTATTATTTCAATTTTCAAAAACCACAAGGTTCAAGAATTTCCCTCAACACCACTCCTGAGCGATTTGTGGTTTTGGGAGCGATGACCACGTAGTACCTCTCAATTGTTAATCTATATGATCGACATAGTGGGAAACCACTCCCATGGCCACTACTTCTCTCTAAAAAAAGGCATCTTAAGTGCCATTGGATAGTCACCACGTAGTATGTAGCCCTTTTAGCCCTAGAGCTAAATATTTTTCTCCCTATGATCTGGTCATATGATCTAGTCCTATGACCGTTGGTCCTATGAGTGTTGGTTGGGTGCTTAGGTACTAAGTCCTTCATAGTCCTATCGGGGGACTTATTTCCCTTTATACTTTTCTTTTTGACCCTTTGGTCTCATTTGTATGTGAAATGACCAAACATCAAACTACCGTCCAAAGCCCCTATCTCAGAAAATTTCCAAAATCATAATTATAAAATGTTACGGGATCCAAGGTTTCGGGGTGTGGCCCCACCTTAATACACTATGTTGCTTGTAATAAAGGGTTTCAACCTTCCGGGGTCCCTCTCCTCATCTATTTCCACCATGTTACGGGAGTGGACCAAATAAAAACCCTTTAAAATATACTCCATACACAAAATAATTATTTCTTATAATCATAAAGTTTAAATTAATTTATTAAAATAGATTAGGTTTAAATTAATAAATTTTAACTTTTACATTAAATAATAATTATTTTACATCAAACCCAAGTCAACAGAAAATCTATTATTTGGATTTTATTATTAAACAATATGGAGAACCTGAAAAGCCAAACCGAAGGAGAATGGAAAAGTAATATGCTAATTAATAATATATTGCTATTGTTTTAACTCTTGCGCATATGGGGTTTAGATAATGATTAATATTTGTTAACAAAATATGTGTTAGTTGTACGTCATATGTTTCTGTTTAAAAAATTATGAAAAGGGAGAGAACGACGGGAATATCGACCGTTCCTTTTCCTATTTAATACTATTAATATTGAATTTTTATGAGGGCTGAGGAAAGCGTTAAGCTTTTCGCGATTAGTGTCTCTCCAGGGATTATTACATTTAAAATACTCTGCTGCAAAAGTATGAATTTAACATAAAAATACTTAACCGAAAGTCAGAAAAAGAAAAATACAATTGTTTTTTTTTATTTTGTTATATACCTGTTTGCTTATATAAAGGCCAGACATAAGTCATAAAAAAAGGAGACATGAAGAAGTACTAAAAAGTAATTTCGTGGAACCGAATACATATAATACTCGGTAGATGCTATAAAATAAACGCATTTTTATTCTGTACAATTAATTTCATATAAATAATTCGAAGGATGAGTTCAAATAGTCAAATCAGTGTCTTTCTGACTCAGAGGTCACAGGGTTCAATTAGTCAAATCAGTGCCTTCTGACTTAAAAGTAACAAGGTCTATTTTCTATGAAGCTCTTGGGTTAGGTTTAGTTATTGATCGCGGAGCTTGATGCCCTTGGGGTTAGGTCTAGTTATTGGCTGCGGGGCTTGATGCTCTTGGGGTTAGGCCTAGCTATTGATGGCAGGACTTGATTGCCCTTGGGGTTAGGTCTAGTTATTGACAGTGGGGCTTGATGCTCTTGGGTTTAAGCCTAATTATTGATGGCAAGGCTTGATTCCCTTCGGGGTTCAGGGTCCATCAACCCAAATTTTTTGTGGACATGGTGGCCACCCAATAACCAAAATGTTAATAAACCACAACAAAACTAAATAAATCTATTTAATATAAACATTTCTAAAAGTTTAAAAGCATAATAATTTTTTGTTTTTTAAATTTATTTGTGCATAATTTTCGTTAAATACTAATTTATTATAAAGACAAATATAAAATAAAATATTAAAAAATTATTAAAGAATTTCATAAACATATATATTCAATAAATGTTATATAATAAAGAAGGCACGGCTGTTATAAAATTTACTAGATATAAAAATTGGTGGGACTTTCATAACCTATCTCATTTGGTGTTTCTTTTTTTGTGTTTATAATGATAGAATTTTGAATATAAAAATGGTGGCCTTTCCTTAACCTATCCAATTTTTGGTGCTTTTTTTGTTTTATTAGGGCTGTTTTATAACGATCTCATTTTGAATTAATAATTTTTATACTAATGTTTTAATAAATATTAATAATGATCTATTTTGGATATAAAATAAGATAGATTTTTTTCCTTGATAAATTTATCATAAAATAAATTTATTATTTTATTATTATTATCATCTATTTTAAGTTCTTGCCAAGCAGACACTAAATTGGTGTATAAGACCCTTCTGTTTGTGGGGCAATGGACCCACCTCTCAAATCTATAATATATTTCCAAAAAAAACCTTACAAATTGGTTATTATATTATAATATAATATATATATATATATATATATATATATATGATTGAAGATATATGTATTAGCAAAATCAACTTTGAAAGAATGTAACAAAATTACGAAGTGTATGAGTACAATTTGAAAAGATAGAATGAAAATAATAGATTGTGAGATACTACTAAATAAGATTATAGTGGGGAATTACATATATTTAAAAAGAACATTTGCATAGTAGTCTCCAGGGATTAAATGAATGAAGCATTGAAATCTTTGAATGAATAATTTTGCAAAAACTTAGGAGGTTCTTCCCGAGTGAACTAAAGCAGAGTGTTTGTGAATTTCAAGTGGTTCACTGCCTAGATATTCCCCGCCTGAGATCAAAGTGCCCAACATTCATTTTGGACCAAGTGAATTAATTTTCTATGTTGAATTGAATGTCTAGAACTCTTTTAACCTATATTTCAAACTTGTGGATTCGATTTGGAGGAAGTGAAGAGATGAGTTGAGATGTTTTGATTTCTAGCTTGTTGGTAGAGGGATAACATGGGGTAGATATTTCCCAGTAGGCTAGAAAGTCAAGACCAATGGAACAACTTTGAACCAATTGTAAAAAGAAACAAAAAATAGTAGGCAAATGAAAGGAGAACAAAGGTGAAAGGAGCAGATTGGCATGATGCCAAAAACCATCTAAAAGGAATGATCTCTTTATATATTTTTAACTACCTTTCCCATTAGGGAGTGAACCTACATTTTGCAATGATGACACCTTTAAATAGGGAAATTAGCCACATATTGCAAGATCCACAAAGCTAGGGAATGATATAAGAAAGAGGGAAAGACATAATGAAATAAGGAGTGATGAAGGTCATGTTTATTGGATGATATACAGGAGGTGAAGGCATATCATCTAGATCTCATATTTGTGACCATTGATTAATAAGGAAGCCATTATGATATTAGTTGAGTGGAGCCATGTCTATCAATCAAAATGTCCCCAACTTTTTCTTGAAGAGCCTTATTAACCTAGAAATATGCTAGAATGTTATTAATATGAGGGACGTGGTAGAAATCCATTTTAGAGATCGAATGAATACATAATCAAATTTGGTAGAAAATTTAGCTCAACTTGGCATCTGAAGGATTTGTTCCTAGGTTAAGGTGAAGGTGTCAAATCATGTTTTTAGAGCCTCCCACTATGATGAGCTTTTGGATAGTGAGGGAAGAGGTTAAATTTACTTCCTAGTATACAACATCGACTTTGCTTGATTGTTAGAAACTAGGCTTAGGATCCATCATAAAGTGAACTCAATGTATCCTCTCGAGTTGAAGAGAACCCCACTTTCTCATGCCATCTCAAAATTTTTATAAAATTTATCACTATTTCAAATAAATCTAAACAATTTTCTATAAGTGAATATCATAGAAAAAAATAATTGCTATATTATTTGTTAGGGTTTCATTTCAATTCATTAATGAATTTTTCATTTTGTTTTAATTACAAAACTAAAGGAGAATTCACATTTATACAATATACCATTCAAAATTCATATTTCAACTTGCAAGTAAAAATTCTGAGACATACCTATTTTAGTGCAATGTCAATAATCTATTGAAACCAATCAATTTTAAGAATAAGCTTTATCGTCTAATTTAGCTCCAATTCCAAAGGTGGTTCTTTGTTGGAAATTTAATAGGTAGCAAAATGTATGGGAAAAAAGTTTTTTTGTTTCGACCAACCCTCAATTAATAAATTGAATACTTCCAAACCTATAATCACCAAGTGTATATTAATTATCTACTCAAACAACAAGTTTTTATCATGGTTTTTCTATCCCCATAAATCTCTCAACTAACTATTGAATACCCAGTTCTACGTTTCATATTGTCCATCACACTCAATAATTTATACAAACATCAATATACAAATAATAACATGTACCTCTTCAATTTAATAACCCAATTTCATTAAAATCCCATCCACTTAAACTCATATCAGTGCATAAATATGTAAAAAAAAATTACTTCCAAAAAATACACAATTTTCAACTTTATATATTATTCTTATTATTTAATTTATATGTGATATATGTGATAAACCCTACACAAATACCTCAAAATAACCCTGATCTAACTTTTAATTTGTGTTACTTAGTCACTAATCAACATACACATTATTTAAAAATTTCAATAAATATTTAAATGTTATATATATTTTATTTAAATATACTTTCTATCCATTTTTTTCCTAATGAAAATACACTGCATAATATCTAATTCAAAAAACCAAAAAATAATTCACAATATATATTATAATAATAAAGTGCAAGTGAAGGAAATAAGTGAAAAAAATATATGTGTTATTATCCAAATACAGAATTCAAAACCATATATGATTCCAATATATATATTAAAATTAATAATAAAGCAATGGTAAAGAAATATGTGTATATAGTGTGAAGAGCATAATATCTAAAATCAAAAACAAAAAATAATTCACAACATATATTATAATAATAAAGTGCAAATGAAGAAATAAGTGAAAGAAATATGTGTTATTATCCAAATACAGAATTCAAAACCCATATATGATTCCCAATATATATATTAAAATTAATAATAAAGCAATGGGTAAAGAAATATGTGTTATTATCCAAATACAGAATTCAAAACCCATATATGATTCCCAATATATATATTAAAATTAATAATAAAGCAATGGGTAAAGAAATATGTGTTATTATAGTGTGAAGAGGTTCACCCAAATACTAATAAAGCATTTAGTGAAACAAGCTTGATCTACCTGCTTTTTATAATACAAAATGAAAACGCAAATATATAATTAAATAATTCATAATCAACACTCAAATATGAAGAACAAAAGAAATCTACCATATGATTCTCCATTTATGTTATTAGTCCCTGTCATCTGGCAATGGCCAGGGATTATAGTAATCCAAATGCATTGCTATAGCATTAATTTGAAGTGCTATGTTATTAGTTTATGGTGATTAGACCAAAGTTTTCAGGTGCGCCCGTGTTTGCTATTGCCGGGATAATCAAAGTCTTCAAAATTAAGCTAGTTTGCCATCTTATTTGGCCTCTTCCCGAGGCGGGGAGGCAAAAACTTAGGTAATATATATTTATGTTTTTCTTATCATTGGTACATCAACTATAGATCAACTTAATGCTAGCATTAATGCTCGGGATTTGGGATGTTCATGCTTGCCTATTGCCTAATGCTTCAAATGTAAAATTGTTTTATTTTACACAGACAGGTGGTCTGTGTGGCTTGCATGAAGATGAGCGTGGCGAGATGGCGAGAGGAGAGGAGGCCTGCATGAAGATATGCGTGGCCACAATCTCACTACCGTGACTGGATTCAGGATTACCTGTCCTTCTGAGTCTCGAGCAGGTTGACGAAGGGATAGATCAATCCTTAAGCTTCACTTTCATACTAGTAAATCGAAGATGTGCCAGAAATAGAACCTGGAGCCAATGGGATCCGGAACGGGTCCAATTCGATCTGCATCTGGACCTGGCAACTCGCTGAAACTTGATCTAGCATCCTCACCCGTTTGAAAGTTAGCAGCCTGGGTTGAATCAACAGTTTACCTTGTTTAAGCAATAGCATATCCAGATGCAAATACTTATCGAGATGGAGATTCAGCTTTGCAACAGCTATGGATACTGAATTGTTGTGCAACAGCGATGGATACCGAATTAAAATGTAAGGATAAAGATAATTACCTTCCATTGTGGCTTCTGTAGCATACTACAGTCACCTGTTCTTCATTCTTATTATGTGCTTCTGATATGGGCTGTCCTTAGGGAGCATGCTACTGGAGACGTAGTAAACACATGTTGAAGAGGCCTCTGTCAATCGTGTACGAACGGAATACGGGTCCAAAGGCAGGGTCGGAATATCCGAACGGAACGAATTTCTAGCTTCTCCCTTCGGCATTATCGTTAGGTCACAAATGCGCTGCGGAATGAACGGCAAGGTTGCTCTGTGGCTGGACTTGGAAGCTTTCTCCAGATATTCTCCTTGTGGTAGTATTTGACCCTTCACAACGTAAGAACATTTGAAAGAACCCTGCGGCAATCTTAGTCACAAGGGCCAGTGTGTCAACGCCTGTCAAGCTCTACACTTGCCTATTCAAGTATGCGCTCGATCATATATAATGTGAGTGCTCGGCCCACTTCCACGTGGATCAGGTCAATCCAGGGTACCTAAGCTAAATAAAGGCTCTCGAAATCCCTCATAGTGAATCGTGTGCAGTAATTGTGAATCAGATATCGTATTCAGCCTACTAGTCAAATGTGGTAGGTCTAAATTGCTACAATCCAACCTAATATCCCCCACCATTCAGTTCGTATTCAGTCCCATTACCCAGCCCATTACGCTTCCAGTCAATCAGGGAGCCCAGGACGCTTTCAGGACCCAATAACGCATTACCTCGCCCAATACTCAGCATTCTTCAATCCGTATTAACCAGTATCCAGATCTATAATTCATGAAAAACCCTTAGTTAGAACTCTATAGCCATTGCGTCATCGTTCCAAACGAGGTCACGAACCCAAGGATAATGCCCTATTACTGGAAATTAGAACTGTGAAACCGAGAGGATCTCCTGCTATCTGGGCTCTTTCATCTGGCTATAATTGGCACTTGAAAAACCTTACAAAACTCATAGCGTAATTTTTCCTGGTCCGATGTGCAACGCCAAATTGAAACCTTCATTCGCAATTACCCTTTGCAGTACCAAAAAACGTGCAAATCAGAAACACAACCTTTATAAGCCTTTACATGTTCCTTCCAGGCCATTGCTTTGCTTCGTACGAGATTGGGTATTGAACGAGGAAGGGTTTTAAAGGTTAAAGAGAATATTATCACAACATATCAGGTTGGTTCATTGAAGGATAGGATAATAGGCCGTAAAGAGATGTGTCATACATGCAGGTGGGTCACACATATGGCATTGTGCATGGTGATCATGGCTAGGTGACAAGTAAAATGGGGCCCGCGACAAGTGGAATGGTAAACTAAATATGCCATGACAATATATATATGATTACTGCTTTTGGTGCTTTACAAGAGCGATAGTTTTATCCTTGGGAATTTTGGTGATTACTTCTGTCTCTGGGGACTTTTGTGATTTGTAAATATGAAGCCGATGGGCATATTGAACATCTTCTGTATTTCCCCATCTTCGACTACACTCTGTTTTTTTGTGGGAAGATGATACCTTCAAAGACTATACTCTCAGACCTTGGAGCACACACAGCTTCTACAGGGGCAGTGTACAAGTGCAGTTGTGGAGGTTCGAACTTCTGACCTGCTGAGAGCTAGGAATGTCCAACCCACTAAAACCGAAGAACAGGTCATAACATTAAGGCAAAACCCAAAGGTGAGAATCATGTGATTTCAATGTTCATTTATGACCACTTTGGTATTAATCATATTTTTTCATAGGTCTGCTTATCAATTCTGTGAAATCATAGAATATATCATACACACACTTTTGTTAAGTCAGTGTATGCAATCATTGTATATATGCTCTTTATGATTTTTGCATATATTATCTTCTTTTATGTTGTGTAGGTGGTGGTGTTGAGAGTCTCATTGCACTGCGCTTATGGCCAACAGTTTAGGTTCATAGCTTGCTATTCTTGCCTTTTATTTTCTGTACCGAGTTTTAACTATCAGAAAATTCACTGTAGATGTAACTTTATATAATGAAAGGGTATTTTGTTAGGCTTAACATTTTGGCTTCAATATTTTATATCTGGTTAAATGTTTTATGTTTTTTAATCATTTCTCGCCCTCCTCTGAGAAAGCTGGTTTACTATCATTATCATTGTGTTGTGCTTTCCTTACTGATCGCAAATCATTGGTCCAGTCGCCATAGAGTTTCTAAATTTTTGGTCATGGATTTACATAAGTCCTCAAACATCAGGGGCATGCTTTATCCACCAAGAAGGAATAGAGGAAAAATCATTTTACTTACCAGTTTTTGCTGTTGCTCTTTAATTCCTGTTGTATAATTGTTTTTCCAAGACAAGGAGAATTCATATTTATTATGATAGAGTATATCAGGTTTCTTCCTTGTTTTCCTATGATGTCACATTAGAAGTAGTATTATATTCATATTTTGATGAGACAATAGAATAAGAAAACAAACCTTATAATGAGTGATGCCTGTGTCTTAAGGTTAGCATATTTCAATCATTTCGTTGAAGATTTAGTATTACTCATCTATCTTTATGATTTTGGGTGCCTGATGAAGCTGTGACAAGTTGTAAAGGATGCGGGACAGATTTTGGAGCATTTATCCGAAGGGTAACTTGGCTACCCATTAATTATGTTGTTGAGTTCATGTAGTTTTTGGGCTTTGAGTTTGTTTCTCTCCATCAGCTGAACTGATTGTTGGTCTAATGCAGCATCATTGTAGAAACTGTGGTGATATATTTTGTGACAAGTGTACACAAGGAAGAGTTTCACTTACTGCAGACAAGGATGCTCAACCAGTTCAAGTCTGTGACAAATGTTTGGTAAGTTGGCACAGTCTCTTGTGACTATCATGTTTAAGTTTTATATTTTTAATGTTGGTAATGATATAGTAAGAATTTAGAAAATTTTTAAGAGAATGATATGGAATAAATTATCTTACTGGAAATTTAATTTTTATTTTATTTTATGGGTTAATAAAAATGTTTATCAGGTCAAAAAGTAGTTATACACAGGAAACTAGTTTAATATAGTGAGTTTGGAGTGATATATGTAATTATTAAGTAGTACTTAATCACAAATAGCAAATGTACACAAACATTATTTACATGTATGCTGATAATTCAAATTGTGTACAGGCAGAAGTTACACAAAGGTTGACTAGTGCGAAGGAGACAAGCAGCAAAGCCACAACACAACGGAGTCATGATGATCTTGCGAAAAGGCTTATGGTGCGATACAAATTACATTAAATGTGTTCTCAATTTTTGATGTTTAAATCAAGTATTCAACATTAACATGCACATAGAATCTTCAGCCAATGACCCACTGCAGGATTTAAATACTGCTCCTTGGGTCCATCAATTCCTTAAACTTGTTTAATCTGTAGGTAGTTAACTCCACAAATCATGTTTCCTGAAGCATAAACTCTCCCTTTAATCTGTAGCTCACTACATGTACTCAATTGAATTCATGGTTTGTACATTTAGTATAACCTGCAATTTGCTCTATTGCAGTGCTTTATTCATAAACATGGGTGCCATCCATTAAGGTTACTGATCCTACCCAAGAGTGTAAAGTGCCTAGGCAAAGTCTGTTCTTGGTGTGGACCCACGAGCTGGTCCATAAGTATCTGTGATCTACTATGCCCTGATAGATGCTTGAAGTTAGCACTAAATGCAGGTTAGAATGCCATCTTAAATTAGAAGTGCACCTAACAGTATGCAATTATTCAAATCTACGGTCTACCAGAAGAAAAAAAAAAAAATAAATGTGCAACAATCCCTCCCTCTCTCACTGATGTCAAATGCTATGAATTGGCCCCTCCATCATTTTTCTTGCTTTTTGTGGCAGACTGTTGAGAAAATAGTGGCATTGATTGATAGGAAGCATTATTTTCTAGTTTGTGGGTAGGAGGAAAATTATGGAATCTGTTTCCATCATATGTGCTTGAAGTTTGATTCCATGGTTCAAGTTTTGTGATTTTGAGTCTTGACATATTTTTTTTTGACAGCCTCTTTGAAATAGACAACTCGACTCTCACACATTTCTATCAATGTGTATTCTTTTGTATGAATGCTTATGATCAACACCTGTAGATGACATCATCTGATTGGGGACATTAATGAAGCAGATATGTCTCACATGTTATGAGGGTACACATTGGCCAAGCAACCTTAAATTGGGGGGTATCTGCTCTGCCAGAGTCACTCAGGACTTGCACCTGGCCCTATCTGCATTAAATGGCCTGCTTGCACATGCATGTTGGTCCACAAAAGGTGAATGGTGAACATGTACTGGTTATATTCCTGATGTCTTTTGAGGGTTCTTTGAATTTCTAATATGTGTAATATACCTTAGGGTGGAAAAAAGCACATGACATTTTGTATTCTAGCTAGTGTTACAGGATTCCTTCAGCTTTTGCAAACAAAGATGATATTAAATGCACAATCATTATAATCAAGTAGTAGATTTCATCAACATCACCAATAATACATAATAGGATACTAATTTAAAAATATGTTACACCAGTTGTACACTGTACAGTACTCGTACGTTTATAAATAGTAGCAATCCTTCACTAAATGCACCAACCATTTACACAAGGGTTATGATACCAGTCAATCCTATCAGCAAACTATGCATTTGGCTAATTCAACTTACAAGATCATCTGTTTCCTTCCTACCTCAGCAAACACCCTAACAATGCCCTTCAATTCTTAGATTACACCTTGCTGCTTAGCCAGAGGTGCCCTAATAGGCCTTGCTGCCCAGATCAGACTTCAGAAAGGATTTTGCTGCCACATTTGACCCTCAGAAGGATCTGCTGCCAAGATTGATACCTTAGCAAGGGTATGCTGCCCAATTTGACCTTCAGAAGGGATCCACTACTACAAATAACACTGCAGGGGTAGTCCGTGGTTGATAACATAGCTTCAATGGGAGCCCATGCTGTCACTATTGTATGTTATCTGTCAATAGATACCCCAACATCATATATGTAAGCAATTTTTGTGACAGAATACACAAACCCTAGTGTCCAACTGTGTCAGGTGTGACAACATTTTCTATAGATCTGGAGAAAAAGGAGGTCACAGTGATGGGTAACATATGACCCATTGGAGTTTTGGAAAGTGTTTGCAAAGTAAAAAATGTTGAGTTATGGCCTCAAGAGAAGTTAAGCTAAAAGGTTGCAACAACATTTCTGTAATCTAACAGTCTGTATAACTAAAATTTTGTCCTTTAGCCTTCCAGCTTTTTAGAAGTTGCAGATATAACTTCACTATTTGTGTTGCTGCAGGCTTTTGCAAATAGCCAGCTCTTGCATTTTTTAAAAATTGCAGTTCACAATGTTCTCATGAACCATTGATTACACCCTAGTAAGCTGTGTTCTTCCCCTAATGATTAGCTTATAGTCATGGTTAGTAAGCTCTTACTAGAATGATGCTTACTTGTTATGATATAAGCTCTACTGGTAGGTTGTATATGACTAATAAGGTAAACACGTCTGTCATTATATCACTACTACTGATTCCATTGGTTCAACTAGAGCTCTTTATTATAGTAATTCAATCGAGTTGATTAGGTAATCTACGTAACAGAATAACATCATATTAGCTTAAGCTCAATATGGAGAGTCTATTAGGTCAACATCTATGATCTAAGTGGAAATCATTGCTGTGATACGTATTGAGAATGCAATCACTTTACTACTAGTGTTGTGAATAAGCATAATGAAGTTGTATTGATCCAAGATTCGAACCTATTGATTACTCATATTACCTGTACTTAGTATTAGTAAGATCAAATCTCCTTATTCTACATGTAATACTATGATTAGAACATGCTTGATTTCCATAATAGCTTGAACACAGTACATACAATATAAGGTTACAGATGGGATTATAAGCACATATTGATAAGGTCCAATGTGGTTGGTTATTACTAATAGAAACACCAATGCTTACAGATAAGGATCAGCTTGCTTATGTCACAACAACCCACCAGTATAGCGTATTTACCCTAATTCACTCTATTAGCTCTAAGCTGATGAGCACGTAATCACTGCCTCTCTATTACAACTAAGCTTAGATACAAGCTTATCATCATTACTTATGGGTATACTCTTACACTATGATTACCATTGAGATTTCATATGAATAGTAACTCTACTAGTATTAGAGGTGATTGGAATACTAGTATATCACTACTACAAAGCTTGCCATAATCTAATAGGTTACTGATTTGACGTGTGATGAACAGGCTCAGGTTCTCCTAAAAATGCTATAATAGTAGGGGAATCTTGAAAAGCCTTCGCCAAGAGAAAATGGCCAAATTCTTAGGGATATATTCAGTCTATGCAGGGTAGCCAGCGTGGGCGTGTCAAGTAGCCATAAAATGCACGCAATGCCCTCTCCTATTTTTTTTATTCTCTCTGAGGTCTGATGCACTCCTCTCATTAAATGAATTCCTTTTTGGCTGGAAAATGTAAATGAATCATATCTTTACCTGGAGGCAAATGTTGTGATCAAGGTTTTAGTTGCAGGAATGAGTGCCCCTTTTTCGATTGTGTACAGGAGTTTAGCATGCTCCTTCTTAATTGTAGCTGGAAAAAGCTTAAAAATAGAGTTCCCTTGCTCTAGCTTCTTCTCAGCATCTAGTTCCCTTGCTCTAGCTTCTGAATCATAACATTGATGAGAAATATAGAAGGCTGCCCATAACTGTGCACAGGAATTTAGCATGCTCCTCCTTAACTGTAGATGGAAAACACTGAAATTTGTAGCTAGGTGAATGGTAGCAATGACTTGATTGTTGCATTGTTGAGATATCATGGTGTGAGGGTTGTTTAATCTTTTGTTTGACTAGTTAGCTACAGTGCACTGATTTTCTTAATAGTGGTATTTTTTTATTCTCTCTGAGGTCTGATGCACTCCTCTCATTAAATGAATTCTTTTATGGCTGGAAAATGTAGATGAATCAGATCTTTACCTGGAGGCAAATGCTGTGATCAAGGTTTTAGTTGCAGGAATGAGTGCCCCTTTTTCGACTGTGTAGAGGAGTTTATTCAATCTCACTTGTTTTGTTTAACTAGTTTTTCTTCACAACGGTATTTTTTTATTCTCTCTGAGGTCTGATGCACTCCTCTCATTAAATGAATTCTTTTCTGGCTGAAAAATGTAAATGAATCAGATCTTTACCTGGAGGCAAATGCTGGAATGAGTGCCCTTTTTTCGACTATGTACAAGAGTTTAGCATGCTCTTTCTTAACCGTAGCTGGCAAATGCTTAAAAACAGAGTTCCCTTGCTCTAGCTTCTTCTCAGCATCTAGTTCGGTTTTCGTGACTTTCCCACTCAATACAGCTACAGGTGCATTCTCAGGCTGAACTTAATGCAAGGACTTGCTGCCTCGCAGCTTATTAGTCCCTGCCATCTGGCAATGGCTAGGGACTATAGTAATCCAAATGCGTTGCTATAGCATTAATTTGAAGTGTTATGTTATTAGTTTATGGTGATTAGACCAAAGTTTTCAGGTGCGCCCATGTTTGCTATTGCCGGGATAACCAAAGTCTTCAAAATTAAGTTGGTTTGCCATCTTATTTGGCCTCTTCCCGAGGTGGGGAGGCAAAAACTTAGGTAATATATATTTATGTTTTTCTTATCATTGGTACATCAGCTATAGATCAGCTTAATTCTAGCATTAATGCTAGGCATTTAATGCTCGGGATTTGGGATGTTCATGCTTGCCTATTGCCTAATGCTTCGGATGTAAAATTTTTTTATTTTACACAGACAGGTGGTCTGTGTGGCTTGCATGAAGATGAGTGTGGCGAGATGGCGAGAGGAGGGGAGGCCTACATGAAGATGTGTGTGGCCACAATCTCACTACCGCCACTGGATTCAGGATTAGCTGTCCTTCTGAGTCTCGAGCAGGTTGACAAGGGGATAGATCAATCCTTAAGCTTCACTTTCATACCAGTAAATCGAAGATGTGCCAGAAATAGAACCTGGAGCCAACGGGATCTGGAACGGGTCCAATTCGATCAGCATCTGGATCTGGCAACTCGCTGAAACTTGATCCAGCATCCTCACCCGTTCGAAAGCTAGCAGCCTGGGTTGAATCAATAGTTTACCTTGTTTAAGAAGTAGCACATCCAGATGCAGATAATTATCGAGATGGAGATTCAGCTCTGCAATAGCTATGGATACTGAATTGTTGTGCAACAATGATGGATACCGAATTCAAATGTAAGGATAAAGATAATTACCTTCCTTTGTGGCTTCTGTAGCATACTACAATCACCTCTTCTTCATTCTTATTATGTGCTTCTGATGTGCTTCTGATATGGGTTGTCCTTAGGGAGCATGCTACTGGAGACGCAGTAACACATGTTGAAGAGGCCTCCGTCAATCGTGTACGAAAGGAATACGGGTCCAAAGGCAGGGTCAGAATATCGGAACAGAACGAATTCTAGCTTCTCCCTTCGACATTATCATTAAGTCACAGATGCGCTTCGGAATGAACGACAAGGCTACTCTATGGCTGGACTTGGAAGCTTTCTCCAGATATTCCCCTTGTGGTAGTATCTGGCCCTTCATAACGTAAGAACGTTTGAAAGAACCCTGCGGCAATCTCATTCACAGGGGCCGGTGCGTCAACACCTGTCAAGCTCTACGCTTGCTTATTCAAGTATGCGCTCGATCATATATAATGTGAGCACTCGACCCACTTCCATGTGGATCAGGTCAATCTGGGGTACCTAAGCTGAATAAAGGCTCTTGGTATCCCTCATAGTGAATCGTGTGCAGTAATTGTGAATCAGATATTGCATTCAGCCTACCAGTCAAATGTGGCGGGTCTAAATTGCTATAATCCAACCTGATATCCCCCGCCATTTAGTTCGTATTCAGTCCCATTACCCAGCCCATTACACTTCCAGTCAATCAGGGAGCCTAGGACGCTTTCAGGACCCAATAACGCATTACCTTGCCCAATACTCAGCATTCTTCAATCCGTATTAACTAGTATCCAGATCTATAATTCATGAAAAACCCATAGCAATGACTTGATTGTTGCATTGTTGAGATATCATGGTGCGAGGGTTGTTTAATATTTTGTTTGACTAGTTAGCTACAGTGCACTGATTTTCTTAATAGTGGTATTTTTTTATTTTCTTTGAGGCCTGATGCACTCCTCTCATTAAATGAATTATTTTTTGGCTGGAAAATGTAAATGAATCAGATCTTTACCTGGAGGCAAATGCTGTGATCAAGGTTTTAGTCGCAGGAATGAGTGCCCCTTTTTCGACTGTGTAGAGGAGTTTATTCAATCTCACTGATTTTTTTTGACTAGTTTTTCTTCACAGTGGTATTTTTTTATTCTCTCTAAGGTTTGATGCACTCCTCTCATTAAATGAATTCTTTTCTGGCTGGAAAATGTAAATGAATAAGATCTTTACCTGGAGGCAAATGCTGGAATGAGTGCCCCTTTTTTGACTGTGTACGGGAGTTTAGCATGCTCTTTCTTAACTGTAGCTGGAAAATGCTTAAAAATAGAGTTCCCTTGCTCTAGCTTCTTCTCAACATCTAGTTCGGTTTTCGTGACTTGCCCACTCAATGCAGCTACAGGTGCATTCTCAGGCTGAACTTAATGCAGGGACTTGCTGCCTTGCAACTTACCTTGTTAATAATAAAGTAACGAGTAAAGAAATATATGTGTTATTATCATGTGTAGGTTCACCCAAATACTTTTAAAACATTTAGTCAGACAAGCTTGATCTACTTGCTTTTATAATACAAAGTGAAAATGTAAATACATAATTAAATGATTCATAATCCAAACAACACTTAAATATGAAGAACAACAGAATAAATCCACTAATTTCTTTCCCTTTACAACCCCTAATTAATTACATACGGTTGTTAAATGGTCTTCCGTACCATGGCTTATATTTCTCTACTAAAACTACTCATATATTAAACAATATGGGATGGATGTAATGACTCATCCTATTAGAGAATGGGATAGACATTGACAATTAATCATCATAAGTCGGGAGGGGTGGTGTGTAAATAAAGCTTTAATAATCTCTTAACTTTTTATAAATTCAATTTTCCTCATGGCCTTAAAATCTAAAAAAATCCACAGGATTCAAACATTTGAAAAGCTGTATGTCCCTAGTCATCTAAAAATACTTTATGTCCCTAGTTATCTCAAAATACTCTATTGCCTTAGCCATCTCATAATTTTAGAATAGGTAATATAGAATTATAATAAAATAATTCATAAATATGGTGTCTTATAATATTTAATAGCATAGATAGTTATATAGACAAAGAAACTATTCTCTAATATTAACTCCCAATTGTAGAATATCCCATAACATTTAACCATATGCGAAATACTCAATAATCATATAAACATAATATAATCAATCATTTAATAGACATCATGTTATAATTATATTATAATCATAACATTATTAGTACAACTAAACGTCACTATCAAATACTAATTTTATAGATAATTAATCATTCATTTGGTTGTTATATGCAAATTTATTCAAATTGTGCATACATGTATCAAGACTATGTGCACTATAACTCGAACAATATTAGAAAACAAACACATTTATCCATAATAAACATGCACATGCATTCATAATTATTACAATTCATATATAGTACATCCATAATATACTATTTTTTTCTCTTTCACACATACACAAAATGTTAATAGCTCGAGTGATAGAGAGGGGAGTTATTTTCTTCCCTCACTTAGCTTCAAATCTAATTTATAACATGTCCACTTTTCATTAATTATTTTTTGATTGGGATCTCCATAAGCTAGATGTTGACTGGGGTTAGTAAGGTTTCACTAATCTTATTCTTTCCTTGAGGTGAGAAGTGGAAGAATGGCAACATCAAAGAAAATGATATCACAATTATATCGTATAATATCTTGTCAAAATATTTAGTTTCATCAATAGATGACAATAAGGAAACTAACTTCTGATTTAATTCCATTAATCATAAGAAGTTATTTCAAAACAATGCAACATTATACACATTTCAATCATTTCAAAGCTATGGGGAGTTACACACCTTCCTTTCTAAAGCCTCCATGTCAAATTTACATATACACACATAAAAAGAAATGACATATACCACCTAAACATACACTCTTAAAGAAAAAATAAATTTGTAGCATATTTCTATAGCTTAGATGATAATTTTCTTTAAAGAACCACATCGTTGGCTTGTATATCTAGTATTGTATTAACTATAGAGACAATTTCATTTTCATTAAATTCTAAGGGGAGGGAAAGGGAGAGGGAGAGGGAGAGGGAGAGGGAAAAAGATAAACACATAGTTTAAAAACTAACAATTTTTGTGATTTTTTTAATTAGGATAGTTTTAGTTTTTTGTTGTTTAAACTTTGCACTAATTAGATCATAAAACCAAAATGGCATAGATTCATCTTAACTTTGAATCTACTATTTTTTATTGTAAAACTTGAGGAAATGTTTGCACCTCTAAAGATTTGATTGCTCTCTGCTCTTGGTAGATATGGAATTAAGATTAAGCTATATTGGTTTTGAACAATACACTAATAAAATGAATGTTTTAACTATAAAAACTTTTAATTTTTCACTTGTTTTGTATAATATATAGAATTATTTTTGTTATTAATAATTTTTAAATGGCTATACCCAGATTAATATATATATATATATATATATATATTATATATATATATATATATTTTTTTAATATTATATAAAAACTCCATCTTACCCAGTGTTGTATGCAAGATAGTCCCTCTTAATATTTTGAATATAAAAATGTTTAAATTCATATCAATAATTTGAGGATATATATGAATTTATTGTAAAAATGTAATTGTTAAAAATAATTTTTTTTACTATACTAAAAATATATATATTCTCATTTTCAAAATTAAGGTATTATGTTGCGTATAATATTTGTTTAGCAAATCCTTTGCGATATGACTTTAATATGTGTTAGGTTGGATTGGTTAGCTTATGAACATGGCAAGATTTTTAAAAACAAGTATTTATTTTATAAATAGGTGATATATTTTCTCTTCCGTATATATTAAACTGGGTTGATTAATTTATGAACATGTAGGATTTTTAAAACCAGATATAAATTAAAATAAAATCTGAAAATTAATTTAATGTTTATTTGTTATTTTTTTGTTGTCACATATCCGATATTTTATATATCCACACACATATAATTATAATTTTTCAGTTGATTGTGTATAATCTATTGTCAATTTAACAAAAACTAATAATATAATATTTCTAAAATCGAATTAAATAAATAAATTTTACATAATTTGACTAAATAATTTTTTTAAAAGAATTATTTCTTTTAAAGTTGGATGTTTTTTCTAATTAATTTTATTAAATTTAATAAAAAAATTTAAAATTAATTTAAATTTAACAAATATATTAATTTTTCTTTATCTATTATGCCCATTAAAATTCAAAACACTTTTTTAAATAATTACATTGCTCCCAAAATAGCAGATAAAATGGGTATTGATAAAAATAAGTTGACTCTGACTCTGATTGTTTAATGTTTAGATATGAGTTAAGTTTCTGTACTTAGATATGATTCTTGATAATATAAAATGACAAGAATTAAATGACATTGAAATAAATAATTTTGATTAGAGCTTGAACTTTGTTAAGTGAAGAAATAATTGGCAAAAGAAAAAATAACTCAATCAAAAACTAAAGCTCACTTATCATTAAGGATTTTCCTCTATGTGAGCAATGACTTGGAAGCTTACCTGAACTGGTCTATGGGAAGAATCAGAAGAGTTCCGATATGAGAAAAACTGCCTTCAAAATTTTCAGAGCCCGATGGGAATTTCAACTCAAGCTTGTGAAGGCCACCAGAAACACCTACGAATCAATAGAATCCTCCATTGCAGTGCACTACAAGTCTTGTATATTAAACTCAGAAATAACAATGTTAATTAAGAATCTTTGCCTGTGCAGAAATAATAGTGTTAATTTGAAGTATCTTAACCTATGCAAGTTTTGTAAGAGGGTTGCCTTCACGAATTTTGTTACCCTAAAATGAGGAGCTTGAAGCTAGAGTTGCAACTGCAAGCAACATAGCAACAACAAAGAATGTTTCAGTTATTGGAGTTGAATGAATTACTTGTCTATGAATCTTTGCTAAGATGTTCAGTTGTGACCTGGTATGGGAGACAATATACAAAAAAAAATTTGAGGCAATGATCTACTTTGGTGTGCAAATGTAATTAGTAGGGAAGACATCATCCATGAATATCCTCTCTAACTTTTGTGAATAAGAGTTTATTGGTGACACTATTACAAAATAGACAGATGGCGTTAAGGATAAAATAAGACATCAAAATTTTTGCGGAATCAAGTGTTTATAATTTAATTTTTTAATTATAATAAAAAATATGATATTTATTTCTAAAAATTTAACATTAAGTTTTGGATAAGTCAAAGCTAAACAAATAACAGCGAATGTGAAAATAGATTGCTAATAATAATGGAATAATTACACATTTTTTTTTACAATGAAAAGTGAAAATATAAGAGAAATTTTTATTTAATTTATTTTATTTTTCTTCACATAAAATTGATATAAAAAATTTTGTATGTTATCATTGAATTACACATATGTAGTACCAATAATTATTATTTTACTAGTCATAGTCACTCAATATTAACTAGTGAAGGAATTACATATCTCCCACATACATAAAAGTAATTTTATTTCTAATAATTTTATCTCTTTATATAAGCTTGAAGTAAAATGAAAGTGGAAATTGAAGTATTATTATTTATGGTGACAAATTGATTAATTTTTTATTAGTGTTATTTTAACTTGTTTTTTTTTTTTCTCAGTAAAAGTTAAATCTATTAAGGGAGAATATAGTACAATGAGATATTACAGCCAAAAAAGCAGGAATAAGGGCAGCCAGAAAGTATAATCTATCCACCTCGGCCCCTAGAAGAGAAAGAAGAGAAGGGAGCTAAACATGAAGAAACAAGAGGAGCATAGAAGAAGAGTAGAGCAGAGGATTCTACCCAACATGGATGGAATCAACTAATCGACATTTTTTCCCTTTCTTTTTACCAACTTTGACCCATTCAGGAGAGCATTGCTGGTCTGGCAAGATTTGCAAGCTGAGCTGGGGGGACGGAGATATTTCCTTGTCTGAATCTAATGGAGAGGATTCATGATTCCTTTTCTGTGAGATTGGCTGAATAGATAGGTCCACAGGCTCAGTCGAGGGCGGGTCCTGTGCTGGCTTTGCTTCCATGTCTTCTGCCGTTTCTTCCTCATCATCCGTGCTGAAATCAAAATCATCCATGGGGGGAGGGGTATGAGGCTTCCAGCTCTTGGATTTCTGCTTAGGATTGGCCTTCTTCTTTTGTATCAGCATCGTGGGACAGGAGTTTTGAAGGTGCCCTGTATGATGGCAGTTTCGGCAGCGAAAGGCTGTGTTCTCGTAGTCCAGGGCCTGAGTCCAATGAAAGTCTCCAATTTTGAGATTGATCTGGTCCGGGAGACCTTTGCTCATGTCTATTTCTACACAGATTCTGGCAAAGGTGTAGATTCCCTTTTCCCCTCTTGAAATGTCTGTGTCGAGGAGGCGACCTAGAGCGTTGCCAATCCCTTGGAAAACAACGAAATGCCATAGATGCGCTGGGAGGTTGGGGAGTCTGACCCAGATGGGGAGCTTGGTTATGACTGCTGTAGCTGGATCGAAATCTGGGAACCAGGGGGTAAGAAATAAACCAGCTGAGCCCCAGAACCATGGTCCTGCAGTAAGGGCTTTTTGGTAGTCCTCTTTGAAGGCGAACACTACAATGAAGAAGCCCTTTGAGCATAACAGAACCTTGCAATTGTTGGTCCAGTTAGAGTGGATCCATTGGTAGAGATCTGCTGTACGTGGCCAAAGCCCATTAAATCTGCAGATAATGGCATGCTCTGCAAACTTTTGGGCTTGCTCATCCAATGAAGGATGCATTATTTCAATAGTGGGGACTTCCTCTAGTTTGTCCACCAGAAAAGGTTTGGGAGCCTGAGCTGGTGGGACTGTTTTTTTTTTTTTTCAGGTTTCTGTGCACGGACTGCATCTCTATATGAGAATGCCCTAGCTGAGGATGACTCTCCAGCTGCTCCTCCTCTCAAACGAAGGGTTAAAAAAATGGAGGCATCTCTCTTAATGCAGTAAAAAGAAAGAGGATGAAGATCCTCAAGTTGTTTACCTTCATGGAGAAGCCGTTGAGCTGCAGCAGGAATCCCAAGTTTGATATTCAGAATATGCTTGAGATTCTGCACTAGATCCATCGAGCTTACCCATTGTAGCAAGGTTTTGCCTGTGATGAGCTTGATTTGTACCTGGAACGAGGAAGAAAAATCAGAGTGCCTCTTTCCCCTGCAGATCTGTGAAGAATGGAGGCAAGCGCTTGGAGTGATTTTCGTTTCCTGGGTATGCCACAGGGTCTTGAGTGGAGGCGACAAGAGAGACCCCCTGTTAGTAATTCCGTTCAGAGAATCTGCCTTAAATAGCTTCCAGAAGCGTGGTCTGAGCAGATCCAGGGATCTGAGGGGTTTCTGAAGGAGAAAAGAATGAGATTTTCGGTTCTGAGGGTTCGGAGGAGGTGCCAAAAGTGGCAACCAGCTTACCAGAGCTAACGATGTCTTCCGGAAAACCACCGCCAGAGGAAAAACAATGAGGGATTCTGCTTGAGCTTCCTTAGCCGCTGCACCGACGATCTGAAGAGGGCAGCAAAAGCACGAAGAGGAGGAAGGGGGCTGAAGTTTTGTTACCCTAGAGCCCACAACAAAGCAGAGGAGAGTGGGAGGAGCATTTGCCTTCAAAAGAAGATCTTGCGTATCAGATGAGAGGGAAAAAACCATAAATCCAAGACTAAAGCTCTCGAAACCATCCGCAGCAGGGACATTCAGAGACCAGACAGCGGCCGAAGGAAAGGAGGCGGCAAGGCTAGGGTTCATTCTCGGAGCTCCGGGACCAAAATCAAATCGGGGGAGTAAGCTATATTGAGGGTATGAGTTGAGTATTAGTCAGTGTATTTTAACTTGTTAATATAAGTATTATTTTATATTTTTAAATGTAAAGCTATTTGAAAACATCTCCCTCATACTAGGCTGCAGAGTGGCTCTTGGCTAAGAAAATAAAACTAGCATTTGCACCAAATGTTGCAAAGGAAATGCCGTAAGGCATAAATTGAATTATGCAAATACAACAAAATAATACTTTGATAAAGAATAAAAATACATTGAATGCTCACATCAACGTCCCATTAACTGGAACCACTTAGTAGACATATCTATCAACATTAGGATTACACACAATGATCAGGAAATTTCCCATATACAAACAACACCTTCCACAACAACCTTTTCTCACATCCACATTTTAAAGTAGACATATCTATCAACATTAGGATTACACACAATGATCAGGAAATTTCCCATATACAAACAACACCTTCCACAACAACCTTTTCTCACATCCACATTTTAAAAAATGCCTTGGAACGTGATTGGAATATCCCATATTGCCTTTTTCATTATGTAGATAAATATTCCATATCACTATTTTCATCATGAAGATTGTTAGTTCATTGTTGTAAAGTGTTAGTGTGTTAAATTCAATACTACAAGTTCAACAAGTGAAAAACATTCCTCAATTAGCATAATATGCATTTTTCTCTCGCCGTATATTTTTCAGTCATTCATTACAAAACTTTCATCAAAGAGCACAAGTAATAGATTATCGTGTATTTTGTCTACATTATTTTCATCACGGAGCCAAGAAACACAAAATCCAAGAATGGGTGTTCGTTAAATCTGAATTGCTGCAATGGATGTGACCTGCCATCAAAAAGAGCTTTCCCATCCTCAGATGAACTCCATTCTTCTTCAGTTGACCACTTGATTTTCTTCAATTCCCATCATTTTTGCTCCATTCATTTGCCCCATATTGTAGTCTATGAAAGGACTGCCCTTGTCCTTCGAAGCATTACCACTAGTAACAAGGAGATCATCAAAAAACACACTTTACAACTTTGAATAAGGCTGAGACATATCACATACAAGAGTCTTCAAGTTGCAATATTTTCTTCAAATAATGCATGCTAAGATCATTTAGGCATTGCATTTATATACAGAGAGATGATTTTGTACTACCGAAAATTTGATCTGTAGCAGTGATACTTGCAAAATCAAAGTAGCATGACAAGTATGATGGTTCTGTTCATTGAAACAAAATTACAATTAGGACCCCGATTTGATCAGCTAGTTGTAGTAGTTGCAGTTCCAAGATAGTTTAGGAGCACCATTTTCTGCTGCTGAGAAGCATCCTGATCAGCTTCATCAATGTTTGCATTCCATATGAAATGGGCATATGATCCAAGAACATTGTTGCATACGGGAGCCAATTAGTGAGGTAACATAAGTATAAATGGTTCCATATATTAAAATCCATAGGTCTAACAGATCTTGCTTATCCATTTAAGATGTAGAAGCTTCGCAACCTTTGTATATGAGCTATGGTCAAAGGAGTGCCCTTGTCCTCAGAATCATTACCACTAGTACCAAGGAGATCATCATAAAACACACTTTACAACTTTGAACAGGGTTAAGACATATCACATACAAGAGTCTTCAAGCTAGAATGAAACCCAACAATAAACACTGTTTCAAAGAATCAAACATAATGTAGATTCTAGACTAAGCATTGAGCACAGGTCTAACAGATCTTGTTTATCCATTTAAGATATAGAAGCTTCACAACCTTTGTATATGAGCTATGGTCAAAGGACTTCCCTTGTCCTCAGAATCATTACCAACAATGGAGATTATGGTATTTAAGTAGAGGTAATAATCATCATTAGGGTTTCCTCTCATTCTTCGCATTTGCAAATTCATTTTGTAGAGTAGAGCTTGACTCCTAGGGTTTTTGGGACTGTTAATACGATTTAATTTGAGTTCATGGTTGTGTTGGTTAATTCTTTGTATTTGCAATTTCATTTTGTAGAGTAGAGCTTGAATCCTAGGGTTTTTGGGACTGTTAATACGATTTAATTTGAGTTCATGGTTGTGTTGGTTAACCAGATCCCAGAGGCCATTGTCATGGCACAGCCTTTCAAGTGTTACAATGGCTATTTCGAGTGATGGTAAGAAACCCTTCCCACCTTTGCTTGCAACCATTATTTGATTTTTAATTCAACATTGGTTCTTGGATTATGAATAATAAATTTCATGTTGGGTTACTTTTGCAAATTTTTCATTCTAAATAACTGATAAATTGGTTTTGAAAGAGATCCCCTTTCCACTAAGGGTTTTTTGTTTTTCATTTCTTCTCCACGGCCTTCCATTTATAGGTTTACGGGTGTGTTTCCTTTTTTTTTCTTTTTAAACTTCAAAAAATGTTTCTTCTCTAATTTTTCATTGCTTCTCCAGGGCCTTCCATTTGTAGGCTTACGGGTGAGTTTCACTTTTTTTCTTTGTCTTTTTAAAATTCAAAAAATGTTTCTTCTCTATTGGGGTTTCCGCCTGATCTTCACATTTGAAATTTCCTTCTATAGAGGAGAACTTGGCTACTAGGCTACTAGGGCTTTCTGGAATTGTTAATGCCATTTCTTTCGAGTTTGGTTAACCAGATCATGGAGGCCATTATATGGCAAAGCATTGTTAGCGTTACAATGGATATTTCCAATCATGGCAAGAAATCCCTCCCACCTATGCTTGTCGTCACTCTTTTTTTTTTTTTTTTCATTTTATTTCAACAATGATTCTTTGATTCAATGAATAATAAACTATGTGTTGGGATACTTTTGCACATTTTCTATCCAAGGGTTTTACATTGCTTCTTTAGGGCTTAGGGTTTTACATTGCTTTTTTAGGGCTTTCTGTTCATAGGTTTATGAGTGAGTTTACTTTCTTTTTTTTTGAAATTCAAAAATTCTTTCTTGTGTTAACACCTTCACTTTGGGGTTTCTTTTGATTTTTGTCCACTGACAAAATGAGTACAAAAGGCCTTCATGTCCTTTTTTCCCTGCAAATGTCCAAAGGAAGTATTCTTCATCCTTTCCCTGCAATTCGATCACAAACAAGTGAGTATTCTTTGTCCTTTCTGCAATTCAACTATAAAACATTTGTGAAAGGGAAAGATAAGACCATTTAAATACTGTGTTAGAAAGATTTGACAAACTTCGCATCTATTATGGATTTAGATGGACAAACAAATAAGAAACAAGTGAGAAAACATAAAACCTGAATTGTGTTTCTTCGTTTCCTAGTGGCTAGCCCTGTCTTTCCCTATTTTAAATAATTAAACAATAAGAAAGCTAATGCCAAAAAAGTTGAAAAGCTACATATAGTCGATATCAACCATACTACAACTATCGCTGCCCTATGCAAAAAATTAAAACCCTACAAAATAATAAATAAAAATGCTTTAACCTCTCTTGTCGTATCAAGAACACCGGTAAAACAACTATTATGGCTCTGTGCAACATAAAATAAAAATGCCATGGTGAAAAATGCAGACATAAGGGCGATACTGAACAGATTAATAAGTTAAATTATGTTAATAGAACAACTATTATGGATATATGCTTCCTCTTTCTGCTCCATGGGATCCAACAGATCCATGAAAAACTCTACTGCCGACTCACCAAGCTCTCCAGGAGCTCACGAATAGCATCCAGGTCCGTCGCCAAGAGGCCTCTGGGTGTCCCAAAAGTTCGATATAATCCAAGTTGCAGCGCAACTACGATATGCGATAAAGTTTAAATATGGCGATCTTTATAAGTTGCATATGTGTCGTCCAGAGCAAGAGGAGATGTTAGAAATCAGAGGTTTATCATCATTATCATAGTGATAGATGTATCAAACCAATGCCATAAAAAACTAAAGTGAACGAAACGTCCCCTTCTTTCCCTCAGACCAACGACCCCTGCCCTTTTCCTGAAAAATAATCAAGAATGGCATGGTACCTTACTGCAAATAAAACATAATGGGTTGGGGGCACTGTAGAATTACCTCTGGGAAGTTGCACGATGGTTGAAGCCATTGCTGCCATAGATACTATGAACATGGCCATCAACGAATATTCATAACTACTTTGATCGAACCACTGTGTTTTTCTTAATCGTCTAACATCTAATCCTATGGTGTACAAGGATGACACGTCGGCAAAGAGAGAATTGATTTCAGAGGGAAACACCTTACGGCGTAAAAATAATCACATACATGAAACTAATATAATTAGCTTCCTTATAGTACCATCACTACACATTGCATGATCACTTCATTAATAACATTAACCGAGTCTATGACCTCAAAAATACATTGCCAATTTTTTTATAAGAATTAATTCAACTCACATTCATTTATATTTATCAAAGTATTTTAAACAATTATTAAAGTAACAATTTTCATTTTTCCTTTAATAATTACATTCTTAAAATTTCCTAACATTTCTCCTCATTATAAAAATGATAATTAATACAAATTAAATTCTATAAACTATTTTAGATTAAAACATAAAACCAATCCCTATACATCAAAACAACCAATAAAAAACCTTGACCTCCTAACT
This sequence comes from Pinus taeda, assembly GCA_000404065.3. Classification (NCBI taxonomy): domain Eukaryota; kingdom Viridiplantae; phylum Streptophyta; class Pinopsida; order Pinales; family Pinaceae; genus Pinus; species Pinus taeda. The sequence continues at coordinate 70,740 of APFE030602687.1, read as the reverse complement.
TTTTACTTTTCTTCACAAGTCTCAACCACTTAAAATAACCCATAAAACTTAAAATAATGGTTTCGGTATTAACAACAACTCTCAACCAATTAAAATAACCCATAAAACTTAAAATAATAGTTTTAGTATTAACAAATTCACTTTGATTATTAATTAACCATTCAAAATAAACTTAAAATAATACCTTCAAACTTAAATTAATGCCTTCAGTCTTAACAAATTCACTTAAATTATTTTTTTTTCTCGGTAAAACTAGCTAGTATTATATTTACAAGAAAATTTTACAAGCAGTGAAACAGGACTTCCATGGCCGCCAGTGGCGCCTGGGATATCTGAGCTTTGAAGCAAAAAGCTCCCATGCAGGGGCAGCATCGACTGGACTTCCAAAAATCCCCAAAAAAACTAACAGAGACTGGAGACCAATTCGACTTGACAGTCGACAGAGCATGACACAATGAATTAAACATGAGCATGACGGCCCACGTAGGGGCTTCCTTCAAAATCAGACTGTAGAACGACACAGACGAGACAGACTGAGATTAAATTCGACCAAAACAAACTAGACAGAATGAAAAACTGCAAGTGAACAAACACAGTGCTAACCCGTACCCATATACCCACAGCAACCAATTTCCTGGACCCGAGCTGAGAGAGAAAGGCAGGAGCCGGAGCGCGCGTCGTGGGATCATTCATCAGCGGGACTTTTTTCCTCCATGATAGTGCACCACCCCTGACCTTTAGGGATTCCTTCCCACATGGCAGCCCATTTCTCCTCTGCTGAGCCTTGAGTTTCCTGCGCCTGGGGGTGCGAGGGAGCGGGCAGAAGCTCCTTCCCTGAGGTGCCCACCTCAATTGGTGGCTGCAGAACATGGCTCTCCTTTCCAGTGCCCTCTGGAGGTGGTTCCACCATTCCTTGAGGCGTCCCACAGTCATTCCCTTCAGGAGCTTGAGTAAAAAGCACTGAAATATGAGCATTGATACCTGTTTGATCCTTGGAGTTGCCCAGGGTGAACACAACCGAGCCAAATGCTGGAAGGACTGGCTCCCCTTCGCTCGAGCTACCAACCTCCGTGAATTGCCCAGCTTGGAGTGGCTTAACCCCTGCCCTCCTATAGCAATAGCAACAACAGCAATGGTGGTGCTCTCTCACTGCCGGAGGGCGAGAGGATGAGCCCCGCCCAGATCCCCTCCTGCAAGGTTGCCGCTCCCGTAGCCTCGCCATGGACAATCCTCCGTCTTCCTTGATAGCCTTGGGTGAGTTGTGAGACCAACCCCAAGGCGGAATTCGCCTCTAGAACCTCCCGAACGCGGCAACCTCTGAATTCGCCACCAGAACCTCCTTCCTCGAAGCCAATTTACCCTAATTGCTCGCGATTTTCCACTTCCCCCCAAGACAAGAGCCTGGATTAGAGCGACGAAGAGCCGAGATGGCGGATTGAGGTGGTGGGATAACCGCCCACCTCTGAGTCTGCACCTGCGAGGAATGTCTCTGTGTCTGCAATTCCCCCTCTCCACCATAACGATGAACTGTGTTCTGCGTCTCCATACCTTGATAACCCGCCACATTCCCTCGTTGGGAGCGCACCATAACTGCAGCCATCTCTTCAGTCTGCTCGGCATTGAATGCCTTGAGCTAATACCGTGCAGGATTAAGCCTTTGACGGCTAAGTCCATCAATCATTTATGTGAGCACGGGGTGGCACATGCTGGACATGTGGCCCGACCCTATGAAACGTGCCATCACCCGCATTCGGGGGTTCAGTGTCTCTTTGAAGGAGTTTCTCACATTCCTGAGACTGTTGAATGCTAGGGATGATGTCCAAGTTTCCTGCTTGGAAAGGATGGTGGCTTTCTACCCCAATATCGTTTAGGAGATCAGCAATCTTATTGCCTTCTCTTCTGGAGTGATGAAAGGAGAGGGCTCTGTGGTTATGTAGCTCATGAGCAATGTTGTTTAGCCTTGCTTCTAATCTCCAACTGTCAGCTACTTTTCTAGTTTGAGAGCCATTCTGAATGCGCGTTGCCATGCTGATGATGATCTGGGAATCGCCTTCCACTATCAGGGGTTGAAGATTGAGGCGTCTGGCGACTAAGAGCCCTTGCCAGAGTCCCTCCAACTCCACCGAGTTATTGGTGTCCCACCCTATATTGCCGAAGTAGATCTGCTGGGGGGTACCATTGTGATCACGAATGATACCACCATATCCCGCTGGCCCAGGGTTGCCTTTAGAGGCTCCGTCAAAATTGAGTTTGTATGAGTTGGTGGGTGGGGCATTCCATTTTCTGACTTCCTTGTTATTACCTTTCGTTGTCTGATGAGTGGCATTCCCTTGTGGCAGTTCCAGCTTCCAGTTGTCCAGGATGTTTTTCTCATTATCTTTAGCAGGGAGATCTTCTTTAGTCCATGATTTCAGAAGCATGGTTTCTTTGAGGTTGCCTTGCAGTTTGCTCCAGATTTCCTCAATGGGCGAGCTTTGGTTTTTGAAAATGCGCCTGTTCCTTTCTTTCCAGATGTTCCATAATACTGTGCCTGGGATTATGTTCCACATGTGGTTGAGGATCGCACAATCATAGGGGCTTTTTGGCCACTGACGGATGGTATCTATGATGTCGCCAGGTCCTCTACATCTTTTCTGACATCTGAAACCAACCTTCTCCCATAGCTTGTTGGCGATTGGGCATGTATCCAGAAGATGCTGTAAGGTTTCCTCATTTTTAAAGCAGTTGTGGCATATCGAAGGGCCTTGAAAATTGTGTCTCCTCAGCTTATCCCAGGTGAGAATTTTTTTTTCTCCAACCATCCAGAGGAAATGGGATATTTTGGGCCAGGCTTTGAAGCCCCATATTCGCTCCCATAGAGGGTCCAGCCTGGTGGTGGAGTCGACTATAAGATTATAGGCTTCGGAAGTGGAGTATGATCCTTTGGGAAGGTAACCCCATCTGAGGATATCCTCGCTGTTCTCAAACCGGATGCTTCTCTTCTTTAACTCGTCTTCGAGTGCTGCTACCTCCTGAATGCTTGTTATGGTGGTTATCTGATTGCTTGGTCGCCATTTTCTGAATCCATTTACCATTTCCTGTTCCCAGAATTGATGGACGGCTGCATGCTACTGCTCCTGTCTGTTCGGAATGATCATTGGAGGAAGAACACTTGAGAGTTTGGGCTGTTGGTTCCATCCGTCCTTCCAAAATCTGGCACTGTAACCATTCCGTATTTCCCAAAAGCTGTGTTTCTGGATGCGCTGATGATGCTGTTTGGCGGCATTCCAAATAAGAGACCCACTGATTGTGGGCTTGAATCTTATGAGCTCTACTTGGGGCATATTGTTGGTGTATTTGGCTGTCCATATTTTGGCCCATAACTTGTCTGGATTAGTTAACCATTGTCACCATATTTTGGCATTCATGATGGTGTTGTTGTACTCTGGGTCTCTGAGCCCTATGCCTCCTTTGATTTTGGGCCTGCATACAGTGTCCCATTTCACTAGTGCCCATTTGCGATTAGTGGCTGAGCTTCCCCATAAGAAATCCCGCTGCAGGTTTCTCAATCTTTTTAATACCCATTTTGGAGCTGCAAGGATAGAGAATAGATAGAGAGGCATGGTTTGGAGGATGGACTTAATAAGCACCACTCGGCTAGCTAGATTGAGGGAGCGGTGAGTCCATAGGTTTAGTTTTGAATCAAGCTTCTCAAGGAGAGATCGCCATGCAGGTTGCTTAATGGCCGAGGCAATAAGGGGAGCTCCAAGGTAAGTGGAGGGGAGAGTGGCGGTTTGAAAGCCTAGGATACGGGAGACGGCAGATTTAACTGACGGAGGGGTGTGGAAGAAGAAAATTTGAGATTTGGAGCTATTGACATGAGTGCCAGAGGCTTCAGAAAAATCGTTGAGCAGGGATGTCAAGCAAGAGGCTTCCTGAGCCGAGGGGTAGCCATAGAGCATGGTGTCATCGACAAATTGCTGATGGGAGGAGGCTGGGGAATTGTGTATGGAGATTCCTCTAAGCTGATTAGACTAGAGGGCCTGCTTGATGTGTCTGCCAAGACCCTCAGCCATGATAACAAAAAGGAAGGGGGAGAGGGGGTCCCCTTGTCTAATGCCTCTGGAGGGTTTGAAAGGGCGGGAGGGAAAACCATTGACAAGAAGGGAAAAATGGGAGGAGGTGATGAGACTCATGATCCATCGAACCCAGGTGGAACAAAAGCCAAAAGCTTTCAACATATGTTGAATGTAAGACCAGCTGAGCTTGTCGAAAGCTTTGGAGAGATCAAGTTTGAGTAACATACCAGCTTGCTTAGATTGCTTGAGTGAATGGATGATTTCATGAGTGAGGATAATGCCGTCCATTATCTGTCTGCCTTCAACATAACCCGAAATTCACTTAAATTATTAATTAACCATTCAAAATAAATTATTAAACTAATCCCAATAAAATAATAAAATTATTTATAATTAAAATGTCATTAATCCTCTAGTGTTAACAAATTCACTTAGATTATTAATTAACCCTTCAAAATAAATTATTAAACCAATCCCAATAAAATAATAAAATTATTTATAATTAAAATTTCATTAATCCTAAATTTATGTTTTCTGATTTGACAACTCCTAATTCAATAACCAGATGTAGAAAGTCCCAATATATAAGCATAATCAACTCATCAATCAGATTCCAAAAGGGCTCCATTTGTTCTTAATTACAACCTATGATCATGTCGCCAATGCATAACCCATCTATGCATGTACTTCAATGATTGGCTAAATAATCAAATCTATGCATAACCCAATGTAATTCAATGATTGGCTAAATAATCAAAATGCCTAAATGATAATTAATCTTTCTTTTAACAACATACATCATAGAAATTTTTTTTAGAAAATCATTTTACCCAACTAACTTTGAAGGTGATGTCATTAAGGAAACGGATATACTTCAATAGAAAATACCTTCAATTCATAAGTTTACCTATTCACTTTAATAAATATGTCCAATGCTATGGACGTCATAAAACAATATGTAGTAGCAAACATCCCCACACACACAAGGTTGTCATACCTGAATAAGAGATCCCTTGGTTTTGAGAAGAAACATTTTGACTTTAAGAATGAGGTTATATATTTATGTTTATAGGGGTATAAATTTATCTTAGATATGGGAAAATGTTAGAGGTTGATATTTGTAAATGGATTAGTTTTTTTTAAGATGTTAAATTTATTTTTAGATGATTCGTCCAAATTTTATAAAATAAAATTATTGTAATTTAAAAATTGTTAAA
>APFE030602687.1:31175-62423 GCA_000404065.3 Pinus taeda | reverse complement strand
ATATATATATAAAACTGGGCGATTTCATAATGTACTTCATGTACGTAAGCTCGCCATGAATCTTCTTTCCATCTATCAAATTACACACTCAAGTTTAGGGAAATGAGCTAAGTTCACTCCATATGCAGTAGCATTTTTGACAGGGTAGATGGCTCTAAGATCATAGTTGGCAAGATTGACCATCATTCTAGGTTGTATTCCTTATCTAACTTTATTCCCAATACGTATGCAAGTGAGGAGAAGGTTGCAACATGATAGTTTTAGGCATACACATTATAGGTATTTGTATTTATATAAATAAGGAATGATTGAATGTATATTAACCATATGATACATAGATGGAGTTTTCCTGACATCTTGTGGAGAAGTTTGACATAGGAAAAACATGGAGAGTTACTACACATCTAGAGTTGGTGCATAGTGACATTACAATTCCTTTCATTCACCTATCCATGAAAAAAAGTAAGATATGTACTCACATTTTAGTCAACATATACCTGAGCATATTTTCTACAAGTTAAATATGAATTATTTGAACACTTTAAGGATTTCAAGCAACTTATAGAGAACCAAACAAGGAAAAGGATAAAGAAACCTCATATATATAATGGAGGAGAGCATGACAATAGATAATTTTATAATGTTTATCCAAAATAAGGTATACCTATGCAACATATAGTACCATACACTCTACAACAAAATGGAATATCCAAGAGAAAGAATAGGACATTGAAAGAGATGGGAGACATATGTTGCAAGCTAGAGAACTACCTCCAAAGTTATGGGATAAATCCATAAACTATGAAGCCTATATACAAAATATAATTCCTCATAAATCAATAAGGAAAGTCACCTTTTTGAAGCCTTGACAAGGAAGAAATAAGATGTTACTCACTGCAGAAATTTTTGGTACTTGTGCATCAGCTGGGATCCCTTCTAATACGAGGATTGTTATGGAACATCTAAGTAAGGAGTGTACAATTGTGGGATATATAGATTGAGTGAATGTATGTATGTATGTATGTATGATTATAAGTAATATAAAATATATATAATATATATATAAATATATATAAATACATATATAAGATATATAGATATATATATATACTCGATTCATAACAGTGAGTGTTAAGTTGAGCAAGGTTCCTTACAACCACCCTTTAGAGAAGCTCTATTCACCATCCTCAACCACTTTTCAGTCGTAGATCCTCAGAGAGCTTCTTATAATCAATTTTATGATAATATTAAAAAATATAATATTTCTTATTAGAAACATGATATTTCATATCTATAACATATAACACAAAAAGTACAATCAACACTTCGAGAAGTTGGTGAACTAGTGAGTAATCCTATCAACCCACAGAGAACAAAAGAAAAATTTGTGGAGCTTTTGCAAGCCCTTATTTCCATGGAGAATTTATTTCATATTAATTTATATTGTTCTTGGATCATACCTTAGGTATTATGAAAAGGATGAAGTTAACCCCTTCTAAGCAACAACAATGAAAGAGGAGTGCAATTCCCTAATGGAGAACAACACATGGGAATTGGTTCCTCTTCCACCCTATAGGAAACTTATTGGATTTGTGTGGATTTATAGGTCCAAAAATTCTAATGATTGGATTATCAATAGGTTCAAAACTTTGTTAGTAACTAAGGGATTCTCACGTGTACTACGTATTGGCTATGATAGGACTTTTCCACTGAGAGTTAAGATGGACCCTATTGTAGTCCAGTGAAAATTATGGATTATTTATTGGTAGATTCGAGCATCAAGTAAACTTAGCGAGTAATATGCAACACATGGAAGAGAAAGAGAGACAAAAAATTAGTATGAAACCAACAAAAGAACACATGTATTTGATATATCTCTCAATAGATAACCAACCAACATCATTGAGTCGAGTGCCTGCATATTTATACCCTTTTCAAAAATTGCAATAGTTTGAATGTCTCAACTAACTTATCTTAATCGACTTGGTCAGTTGAATTGACAAGGGAGATGATTGACTTACAATATATCTACAGTATTTTGAATTGATTGGTTGACTATCCCCTCCAACATCTCCCCCACCTTCAATGCCTTCTTTGTCTCAAATAATGGGGCGAGTTGGAGATATTCAAAATTTTTAAGTGTAAAAATTCAAAAATAATAGAATGAGAGAATAAAAGAATGAGAAATATATCGTTGAATCTTTGTTGGATTATTCATTTTGGAGTAGCTGGTGATGGAGATGGTTGTGCTTGAGTATCCTTTGGAGTTGGTTGGTCGATTGATTCTGCAGATTGGGCCTCTCCCATTATGGGTACTTCAACCTTAGGGATAAGTATGTGAATACCTCTTCTTTCTCTTTCCCTTGGTGACGAGTTAGAGCCTTCGATTTCAATCTATGAAGTAGCTGACTATGCTAGTTGAATTTATGAGCTACATTCTAACATAGTCGGTGCAAAAAAATGAAATTTAGGTTGAGGTGGATTTGGTTGTGTTGAAGCTGCTAGAGTCATAATTTCACCAAATTCTATCTGGTAAATAATGGATGAAATTGTTTGAATATATTGGTCAAATGTTGATCATCGTTTAATGAATGTTGTGCTTGCACCTAAATGGTTTTCATTTCTGCCAAAAACTTGATTTTATCGGAAAATGAGCTCTCTTGAAAGATAGGTAGGTCGAGAGTATCCCATTTCTCTAACTACTAGATCTTTTCATTTATGGATTGTATGTACTCAACGAAATTAGTGGCCTCAATACGTGATTTCTTCCCTTCTCTCAACCGTTGTCTCTCCTCCTGTATTAGCTTGCTATATACCTTCTTTTCATGAACAATTTGATTTCTAGTGTTATTATGGCCCGGGTTTCAAATGTAGTAATTTTCCTTACTAACATATTCCTAATTAGTAGTTGTTGTACCCTTAGTCAATTGCATGTATTTGAAAAGAATGTTTGCTATTTGTTAAGAACAACACTTAATGTAGCTACTCTGCCCATAGTTTGTTCCAAATTGGTAGTTATGTGTGAAAAATCCTTAAACTCTTATTATAGCACAATTGAGAACTTACCATTTCCTTGTGCTTTAGCCCTCTACTGCAAGTGGTTGTATTTCTCTTTCATTTGTATATTTTGATCTATCAGTTTCTGGAAAAAATGTTGAATAACAATAAGTGGATCATCAATGTGGGTTTGTTTGTCAATATGGATTTTTTTTGCTACTCGGTTCATGAAATTGGTCCATATTGTTGAAAAATAGAGTGCAATGGATACAAGCACTATTTATGAACTATGGTAATTAATTGTGAATATATATTATAGTTCTTTATCTTCATCTAACAATTACACTTCAAAATTCAACCAATAACCATGAAAGGAAAGTAGAGATCACAATGTTGAAAACTTGGGATATGTGAGATCACGTGTATAAGAGAGTGATAAGTGAATGTGTAAAATGAAAAAGTTCAAGTGTATTTTATACCAAAGATACCCAAGAGATATGTCTCTTAAATTAAATCAAATCTCTTTGTAAATTAAATTCTAGTAAGTTTTCACATTTATATTTTTACTCATGTTTTTTAAAGTATTGAAGATCACTTAAATAATGGTGAGCAATAATTCTTGGAAAGTATATTTATTTACATATTATTTCTATTCCATATTTTATGCAAACACTTGCTTAAATTGTGGTGGGTAGTAATTGATGGTAAATATGTTATTTATGTGAGTATGAGATATTTTCAAGGATTTTAATTTTAGGTGTTTTTGTTGATTTCCTTTCTTTTAATTTTCTTTCTTCTAATTTAACATTTAATTTTGGTTTCATGTTTTTACATAGTATTATAAATACATCAAGGATTATGAAAACCGACTATAGCTACATTCTTCAACACTCAATCTTAGCTAGGGATATATCCATAATGACTATCCAAATGTTTTCTGTATACATGACCTTTCTAAAAAGGAAGATAAATCTCATCGATAACATATTTATCTAGGTAAATACGCTTGACCTACGTCAACATCATCATCAATATGTACTACAACCCAAGTTAGCTCTCCTAAGATAGTAGTTACTCAACTAGTCATCATGATTCAGTGGGAACCTCACCTCATGGTACTTTGAATAGTTCAGAGTTACCTTCTCCCATGGTCAAAACCTAGGGAAACCCATGTCCCAAATCCAAAGGCCTCACTCTAGGCCATGAAACTGAAAAGGCACCCACTACATTGAGTTTTTGAGACTTAGGGACCATTCTCTCTAGAATGTTTGTTTGTCATACTATCATACGAAGGCACCCACTCTATTAAGTGTTTGGCCCTCAAGGGTCGTTCTTTCTAGAATGCTCATCCCTCATGCTATCTTACGAAGGCACCCACTCTATTGAGTGTCTGGGCATCAGGGACCATTCTTCTAGAATGTTCGTCCCTCGTGTTATATAACCAATAGTTTGAGCCATGCTCCTATTTTCATCAACAGTCTGAGCCATGCCCTTATAGTCACCAAGGCACCACTCAATTGAGTGTCTAGGCCTTAGGGACCATTATCTCTAGAATGTTTTTCCCTCATGCTATCTCACCAAGGAAATCTAATCTATTGAGTGTTAGAGCCTCAGGGACCATTCTATCTAGAATGTCCATCCCTCACCAATAGTTTGGGCCATGCTCTTATTATCACTAATAGTTCGTTCCATGCCTTTGTTTTCCACCCATCAATAGTCCAGGTTAAGATCCTGTTGATGTCACATCAAGTCTCCCTCTCACTCATAAAGGGGTTCTCCACAAGACCAAACTTTTCCCTAAAGTATACAAACTTCACCTGAGACAGAGGCTTTGTGAGAATATTATCTATCTATTCATTAGTGGGAATATACTAGAGCCTCACTTCTCCCTTATGTACCATATCATGAATGTAGTGATACTTTGTCTCAATATGCCATGTCTTATCATGAAACATTGGATTGTCTTTCATCTTCATACAACTTTGATTGCCATAGAACAACACAATCAATTCTAGCATCTGGTCGAAAATACAGAGAGTAGATTTTGAAGCCATAATCCCTCACAACATGAAAAACAAGATGCAATATACTATGTTTATGTAGTATTGAGCGTGAAAGAGGTATGCTTCTTTCTCATCTAGGATATCATAGCAGAACCCAAACTGAAACATACACCAGATGTACTCTTCTTTTCATATGTACTCCCTACTCAGTTAGAGTGTGTATATCCCTGTAGTTGCATTTCACCATTCAAAGTGTATCTCAAACAATAGTCAATAATACCATTCAAATACCTTAATATATGATTTGTTGTAATATAATTCTCATGTCTCGGATCCATATGGAATTGGCTCAAGGTGTTTACCGCAAAGAAAATATATAGCCTAGTATTTACAAAAATATATCAGTGATCCAATCAACTTTCGGTATATGGATGGATCCACCAGGTCAAACTCAAAATATCTTAGCTTTCTCAAGTTTGTCACTATAAGAGTTTCCATAGACTTGCACTCCATCATGCCGAAACTTTTGAAGGATCTTGATGACATATTTTCCTTGTCCAAGAAGGATTTCACCATGGGTTTTCAAACTTCTAGCCCTAAATAGTAATACATCAGGCCAAGATCCATGTCAAATTCAAAAGCCAACTCCCTTTTACACTGAGACATATTCTAGTGTGATCATTTCGAGCTCCCTTTAAAGCTTACATAAGTTTTTTTATCTACCCCTTCCTTGGTATAACATACCATAGTTTCTCCACATAAGTTGTTAAGGGCCTTATTAAATTATGAGACTTCTTCAAAGTCTTGAAAACTAGAAGAAAACATGACCCCCCTCTTACTCAGAGAATATTCTATTCTCTCATCTCTAGTCACAAATAAACATATTTTAAATTTTCTTATATGGTTGCTTCCTCTTAAGCTTAGATCTTCAAATCGTGATTACGGGACAAATCCTTTTGTCACAAGCTTTGCTTCATTCTTACACTTCTTCTCCCTCTCTTTTTAGAGCCATTGACAACCTTAAAATACGTACCTGCAATCCTCGCGAGGAGGCCATGCAAGAACAAGATTTGAGAATAATGTTAGCTCCCTCTTGATCTTGGCCTTCTTGCATCAACTTCATCCACAATTTCATCATGATGTCATATCTTCCTTGCATGAACTAACATTTATACCTTCATTATAAATGACAAATTCAATATTATTCTACTTGCTAGGGTTTACAAACCCTAGATTTTCAATTTCTTAATCAAATGTTAGAATCATATAGTCAACATGACCTTTCACATATCCAACATTGTTAACAATCAATTAAGAGGGTCCAATGATGATCAAATTTCTATAAAGAATTGAAGTATGTTGAAAATAGCATCAAGAAATGATAAAAATAAAATCCAGAAATTCCAGTTTAATTTGTCCTTGAATTAAACTGAGAATTAAAATCGAATTCTATTCTCATAACAACTTGTAATAGTTAACTAGAGTGAGTTGACTTAGTTAACTTAGGCATTTTGAGTTGGAAGTATTTCTGAAGTCATGTATATGTTATCCCTATATTATAGGGGTCTAGGACGAGTTAAGTATGAGTTGTAATTAGTTAACTCAGTTTACTGAGTTAAGTCTAGTTAAATTAGTTCCAAAATGTTTGAGGAACTAATAGTGAGTTAACAATCAGTTGGTGCACTAATGTATTAACTAGTGCTACTACATTTTACTGAAGATTCCCTCATCAGAAACTCATGCATGTCGATTCTGAGAAAGACCCAGTTGAGACTAGAGTGGAGAGACAATGTATTATCAATTGTATAATTTTCTGAGGTGTACAGATGGTGCATGCAATCAGGAACTAAACCTTGAAGGGATTGCACATTTTTGGATGCATTGGTTGCCCTTTAAGATGGGTTAATCAACCATAGGATTTTGTGCAAGGAAATAGGAGGCTTGGAGAGCTAAGAAGAGGCCTAGATTTGGCTTGCGATTTCTTGTGAGATGGAGATTGATTTTACTGAGTGTTGGGATTGTTCTTGTGAGAACAAGCATTGTATTATCATCTTGGATTTTTGATTAATGCAATATAGATAATGGGATTTTGAGATGAGGCTTTCCCTGGATATTTATTGTGTTATGTTCCATTGATGTTCTTCCTCTTGTCAATTATTTTTTTCATCGATCTTTATGGGCTTCCACTGTAAAGAGTAGAAGTAGATTCTTGTCTCTTGTTTTAGTAGATTAAATGAGCTTGTGAATCTATAGAATTTTCTACATGGTATCAGATCTTAGAATAATATATTAGAGGAGAATTAGAAGTTTGAATTTTGGGTCACGGGTGAAATTCGAATTTGCAATACATACTTTAGGATCAACAAATGGCATTATATGGTTTGTGGCTCAAGTATGCCTTGGATGGCAGGCTGAATTATATAGCCTGGAAGGATAGGATGGATTCCATGTTGGAAGAAAATGGCTTGAAATAATTCATTGATCAGGACATTCCTAAGCCACTAGCATCAGATGCTCATAATCTGGACGAATGGAAGAAGTGTGTGGCAAAGGCGAGGTGGATAATCCTTGAGGGAGTTTGAGACCACATTGTCGTGCGTCTCTATGGGAAGGAAACTCCGCATGCTATGTGGAAAGTATTGAAGGACCTTTTCCAGAACATTAGTGATCAAAGGAAGCTGGCACTAAAAGATAAAATTTTAAAAATCAACATGGAGACAAGCGACTCAATTCCAAATTACTTGACCAAGTTCACTCAATGTCGTGATGAACTTGGAAGTGTTGGAATCATGGTTGCCAAGGATGATATGGTGAGTCTTCCTCTTCTAGGACTCCCAAAGAGTTGGCATAGTTATCAATACTTTGTTAATGGTTGAGAGAAGCTACCAGATTGGGAACCACTATGGTCAGATTTGATGCAGGAGGAGATTAGGAGGAACACCAGAGATGGGACCTCTTCCAAGGAAGTGGAAGAGGATTTTTCCTTATCAAGTAAGACAAATAAAGCCAAGGGAAATAAGTTCCAAGGTGAGGAGGGTGGAAAGAATATGGACTTGACAAAAGTCAAGTGTTTTCACTGTCGCAAGCACGGGCACTATGCCAAGAACTGCCCACAAAAGAAAGCAAGCAAGAAGGAGTTGATAGTAGTGGCAACATGTGAAGCTCTAGCTTCACAATTAGAACTTGATTTCACTCTCATTGCATGCATGGACGACACTTCCATGGGAGGCATGTGGTATATTAACAATGGTGCCTCATTCCATATGATGGAGAATAGAGCTCTTTAGTGATTTTGAGGAGAAAGACCTCAAGCAACGCATAGAGTTTGGAGATGAAGAGAGGTATAGAGCTACCGAGATACGGTTACCTTTCAGAGGGAGTATGGTTCTCCTCTCAAAATCACAGATGTGATGTATGTTCTAGGACTAAAGAAGAATCTTATTTCAGTCACGGTATTAGAAGACAATGGCTATGATGTGGTTTTTAGTAAGGGAAAGGTTTTCCTTAGACAAATTAACACGGGACAGGTGAAATAGATCGGTTCAGGGGTCAAGAACCTGTATGCAGTTGAGGTACAAGATGCATGCAAAGCCTTGAGGAGCAAGGAAAATTTAAGAGACTTGGTGGTTGAGAGGGATAGTAATTACCTCTCAACATGCAACCCAAAAAGAAGTAGTCTCAGAAGTAGCTTCAGGAAGTTATGGAGAAGCCACAACCAGAGAAGCTGAGAGGAGACTGATTGGAGGCCTCAACTCATGTAGAGACCTTCAGTAGTAAGGAATTTTGAGCCAAGTGGGCAGAGGGAGCACATGCATCCATACCTCTAGGTGTGAGGTGGGGCGATGTGAAGTGATAGTCCCAAGAGGGCTGAAATTGGGCAGGGTCCATTGAGTGGTTTTATCTCATGGACCGTACCTTGTTACAGGAGCCCAAAGTACATAGTAGTGGGAGGAAATTAGTGGGATTGAAGTAGTCAGAGATCAAAGTGACAAAGGCTAGAGAAGTTGTATACTGAAGAAGTGTAGAGAAGGGTTGACAATAGTGCAAAAAGGTAGAGTCAACAAAAGCACAAAGTTTTCAGTCAACAAAGGCAATAACAGTTAGAGACTTTGATGACAAAGGCATCATTCTGATTCAGGTTGGATGCTTTTTTGTTTCTAGAGTTGTTGTAGCAACAAAACTAGAGAGAAGTGTTGCATGTAGAACATTCCAAAGGTTTAGGATCAGGATTGAGTTGAATTCCTTTCTCTTTGAGAGGTAGTGTTGAAAATAACAACAAGAAATGATAAAAACAGAATCCAGAAATTCCAGTTTAATTTGTCCTTGAATTAGATTGAGAAATAAAATAAAATTATATTCTCATAATAACTTGTAATAGTTAACTAGAGTGATTTTACTTAGTTAACTTAGGAATTTTGAATTGGAAGTCTTTCTAAAGTCATGTATATGTTCTCCCTATATTATAGGGGTCCGAGATGAGTTAAGTATGAGTTGTAATTAGTTAACTAAGTTTATTGAGTTAAGTCTAGTTAAATTAGTTCCAAACTGTTTGAGGAACTAATAGTGAGCTAACAGTCAGTTGGTGCACTAATGCATTAACTAGTGCTACTCCAGTTAACTGAAGATTCCCTCATCAGAAACTCATGCATGTCGATTCTGAGAAAGACCCAGTTGAGACTAGAGTGTAGGGACAATGTATTATCAGTTGTATACTTTTTTGAGTTGTACAGATGGTGCATGTAATCAGGAACTGAACCTTGAAGGGATTGCGCAGTTTTGGATGCACTGGTTTCCCTTTAAGATGAGCTAATCAGCCATAGGAATTGTGCAAGGAAATAGGAGTCTTGGAGAGCAGATAAGAGACCTAGATTTGGCTTGAGCTTGCTTGTGAGCTGGAGATTGATTTTACTGAGTGTTGGGATTGTTCTTGTGAGAAAAAGCATTGTATTATCATCTTGGATTTCTGATTAATGCAATAAAGATAGTGGGGTTTTGAGCTGTGGCTTTCTCCAAATATTTATTGTGTTATGTGCCATTGATGTTCTTCCTCTTGTCAATTATTATTTTCATCGATCTTTATGGGCTTCCGCTATAAAGAGTAGAAGTAGATTATTGTCTCTTGTTTTAGTAGATTACATAAGATTGTGAATCTACAAGATTTTCTACAAAGTAGTAGCATTTTTTTCATAATATATTGGCCTTCATTTCAATGTAAAAATAATAAATTCATCATTCTTAAATAGTACATGGAAGATATATTTCTTGGAATCAATAATTTCTCTACAATAAATCCTTCAATGTCTTTAGTCATTTTTGTCCTTGACCTATCATAGTGTACAGTTTGCAAATGAATTTATAAAGAAATCCTTAGAAATTCTAAGCTTGAAGAGGGGCCCAACCTTTTCTTCTGAACTCAAGATATTTGAGCCATCTGAGTGACCTAAAAAGAATAAACTTTAGATTCTTCTAGGCTAATTTCCAAGCTTTTCCAATTCTTCAATTTAACAACTTAATATTTTGGGCTCAGGTAATATTATGATAGCTTATGATATGATCCCATAAATTTCATAATAGAGGTGTCATTATTCGTAAAACATTATCTTTACAATTATTCATATAGGTATGAATTCCCATGAAAAATTCAACACCATGTAGCATCAATTATTCATTTAGACATGTATTGATCATGAGGTTCATAAACATACTACAAGCTAATATATTAGTCCAAAATAATACATTTTCTTAATTCCTTCCAAAACTTCACAAAATGATGACTTTGATATAATTTTTAGAGTGACATCATATCATATCCTTATGAGATTAAGGGAGTCAATTCAAGATTAAGATAAGCATCATCATTAATATCATAAACCACAGCGTTACTATTGGAGGCCAATTTTTATTTATTTATTAAGTTTTATGTAGGTTTTTATAGGTCATTTTGTCACATCTAGTCAATAGAACTTCAACTAGATCATTCAACATCCTTTGACTTCCTTCTCATCATCTTTGCACAAAGCCCTAAGCATGACTCATTCTAATCCCTGCGTTTCTGCCTAAAATCTCCTTGTTTCAGTCATTTTAAGGACCAATGCTCCCTTGCCTCCTAAAGGACAATGTTCGCTACCAGGTTGCTCCACTATGGCCTGCGTTGATCACCTATAGGTTGCTCCACCATGAACCCGCATAGGCTCTAGAAATTCAGAAAAAAGAGAGGGAATCCTGAAGCCTCTTCTTCCATAAGCTTCTAGGATCTGTTGTAACCATTTGCCTCAGATAAAAGTCTTGAATCCTATCCTATCCTACTTTGGAGTTTTCATCCCTTATCCCTTGAGGTTATCCTCCCATCACGAGTGGATCTCAAGCCCTAATTGGCAAAAGGATAAGAATTCACAAGCTACCTCCTTAACCTATATATTTACTTCCATCCATAAGCAAGGCATTGGCTTTTGGAGAGTTAATCTACCCTTATGTTGTTGATGTGAGAGATATATTTCCATGCATTAGGGTGATTAAAGGTGCACTTTGTGACAAGGAAGGGACAAGTCAACTTGGAGGAGCTCTTTTACAATATCAACACATATTTTTGGTTGTAACTCACTCCATTTCTATTAATGAAAAGAGTTATTTGTTTTCCTATATATGATGTTATGGTTTCATATATTTCAATACCATGTTTATCTATTGAATAAAGGGATTAGATTATGCTACATAGATTTCGTGGATCCTTTGCTTTTGCTATCTAACTATGTAGGTTCTAATAATAGCAATCGGAGCTAGGATTGGAGAATTCAAGCCAAAGAAGGAGCAAAGAATACAATAGATTACAAGTAGGCTTCATCCCATTATCTATTTAATTTAAGGAAAAAATTATTCCCTTTGTCATTCTGTTGTTCTAGGTCAACCCACTAGGCCTAGGGAAGATACTTATGTCCATAGTCTTACATTCTGCATAACTAATTGGAAACCATACTAGGGAGTGATGTATTCCCTTTATGGTTTCTTTGTCCATTTTTTTGTCTTACCTCTTCTTTGGACCTTTGTTGTCTTATTAAGTCAAGAACAGACCTAGGAAGACATTTCATTGAGTCTCAATTGCAATCCTTGTGTCAAAACTTTGCATCCTTGGACCAATGCACTCTCTAGTATTCTGACAGAGAATTGCACCTCAAATGATCCTTCTTTGTGCCTACATTGCATAGCACTGGTGCCTTCTTTGCACCTGCATTGGCCCCTGTTCATGCACAATATTTTCTTTGCATTGATTTTCTCTTTGATCAGCCTTGAGGTTGCTTAACTTGAGCCCTCAAATGCCTGCTCAACCAAATCCGAACTCGAACAAAAAGCAAGCACAATATTTCTACAATGGAAAGACATCTTATCCTACTTATGTTGTGGAAATACACGAGATCAACCTTTGGTCTGAGAGAGTGCTTCTAGATAACCACCCACTTTCTCCACCTAAAGATATTAAAGGAGAGATTGAAGAGAGTGTTCCTGAATTCAATCTAATTCTTTTTCCTGAGAGGTTGAACCACCCTAGCTAACACACCCCATAAGTGGTTGAACTTTTGGGGGAATTGAATAATTTGTGTGTTAAAATACCCCTTCACTGGGTTATTAAAGATGTTCCCATCTATAATAAGCTCATCAATGAGAAATGTTTCAAAAATCTTGGGAGAAGAAAAAAAGACACCCCCACAATAAATGTTGTTGGGAAATTATCTGATTTGATTCTTGGGAGGGTGATCTTCTTGAAATATCTAGACCCTGGAAGCCTTGTACTATATGTGCACATTAATGGCCTTATATTCCCTAACACCCTGATCGATCTTGGGTTTGCAATCATTGTGATGGCTAATGAAACCATGCTGAAGCTATACCTTTGAGGGGCTTTGATAAATACCACCATAGTGTTGCAACTTACAGACAGGTCCATAGTAGCTCCTGAGGGAGTTGTTGAAGATATTATGGTATCCATTGACTCTTGAGAATATCCTATTGATTTCCTAGTTCTCTAGCCCAAAACCAATTTTAATGTATATCCTCTAATCTTGGGAAAGCCATGGTTAGCCACTGCTAATGCTTACATTAGTTATAGGGTTGGTAACATGATCATTAAGAATGAAAATTTGTCTAAACAATTGGTATTGTATCCTCCTGATCAGCCTTATATTGAGCATGGCTTACCATTTTGGTTAGAAGAGTAGGAAGAAGATGAATTGTATCACACCACCCCCCACCCAATATGCACTATGGACATCATTACAGGAGGGGGGAAGCTTGATAAAGATGATCTCATTAACCATATCCTTCATAATCAATCTTCCACTCCCATACCCATTGATAAGTTGATGAAAGAATTTGAGAGTAATCCTTGGGATGACTTATGCCCTATTGACTCAAGTCCAAACCATGTCAATATTGTAGAGTTTGGCCCATCCAGAACCTTAAATATCAACCCTTCTCTCTCGCCCAAACAACATGAACAATTGTGCAAAGTGATGAGACAACACCTAGATGATTTTGCTTGGGACTATAAGGAAATGAAAGGTGTGCATCCCTTGGTTTGTACTCACCATATTTATATCAGAAGGGATGCAAGCCTATGCACCAACCATGGAGGAGTATGAACCCAAATCTTAAGGACATTTTGGAAGAAGAACTGTAAAAACTACAGGATGTAGGGTTCATATATACTATTTCAGATAGTGATTGGGTGTCACCTCTTTTATTAGTTCTTAAGAATAATGGGAAGTGGAGAATCTGTGTGGATTACTAGGAGCTCAACAAGGCTACAAAGAAGGACCATTTTCCCTTGCCCTTCATTGACCAATTCCTAGATGGCCTTGTAGGGAAGAAATTCTTCTCCTTCCTAAATGGATTTAACGAATACAATCAAATCCATATTAGCCCTGAAGACCAAGACAAGACCACATTCACATGTCTTTGGGGTTCCTTTTCTTATAGAGTTCTTTCATTTGGTTTGTGAAATGCCCCTCCTACTTTCCAGAGGGAATTTTTGATTATTTTTGTTGAATTGGTTTATTATTCTGTTGAAATATAAATGGATGATTTCACTCCTTATGGATGTGAATTCCATGAAGCTCTCTCCAATCTATGTGAGGTTTTGAAAAGATGCATTGAAATGAATCTCTCTCTAAGCCTTGAGAAATGTGAGTTCTTAATGAATGAGGGGGTTGTCCTTGATCATTGTATCTCCAAGGAAGGGATATAGGTAAACCCAAATAAAATTTCCATCATCAAAATGATCCCTACCCCTTAGAAGCAAAGGGATGTCAGGATATTCTTGGGGCTATCCTGGTATTATAGGAGATTCATCCAAGAATTTAGTAAAGTGGCTTCACCGTTGTTTGGTTTACTGGCCAAAGATTCATATTTATAGTTGACCAACAGTTTTCAAGAGGCCCTTGAAGTGTTGAAAGAAAAATTGACCACTGCACCCATCCTAAGAGGTGCCAACTAGGCATTTCCTTTCCATATCCATATTGATGCATCATATAAAGCTACGGGGAGATCCTTGGGATGAGTAGAGGATAAGTTTCCTTATGCTATTTACTTCATTAGTAAGAATTTTTCTAAATCTGAGTTGAATTATGTTGTCATTGAAAAATAGCTCTTACATTTAGTACATTCTTTAAAAAAATTTAAGCACTATATCATTGGGTACCAAACTTTTGTTCATACTGATCATGCAACCATTAAATATTTGATGAACAAACCTGATGTTAATGCTAGGATAATTAGGTGGTTTTTTTTGTTACAATAATTTGATTTGACTATTATTGACAAATTGGGAAAAGAAAAGGTAGTTGCAATTTTTTTGTCCAGGTTAACCTTTCTTATAGGTAATGAAGAGATGGTGGATGACCGACTACCAGATGAGCACCTCTTTTCCATCTCGGTGCTTTCTCCTTGGTTTGTCATAAAATCAAGATTGTAAGGGAAAACTCTCCATTCACTTGGATTGGGGCAATCTTTTTAGATTGGGACCAGATAAAATATTAAGGAGATGTTTGAGAGAGGAGTAGGTCTTTGACATCCTCTCATCATGTCATGATGGTCCTTGTGGAGGTCATTTTTCTGCAAATAGGACAACCTTTAAATTTTTACAGGCTGGTTACTATTGTCCCACGTTGCATCAATATGCAAGGAGATATACCACTAGATGTGATCAATGCGAAAGGATGGGAAAACCCACATCCGGGGATGAAACCCCTATAACCTCAAGTGGCCTTACAACCATTTGACAAGTGGGGCATGGATTTCATTGGGCCAATTGATCCAATATCAGGACAAAAAAAAGTACATCATTTTGTGCACTGATTACTTGACAAAGTGGATTGAGACAAAGGCAGTCAAAGCAACAATTGAGTAGAAAGTGGAAGAATCTTTAAGAGATAACATCTTCTACAAGTTTGGGTATCCAAGGGAGGTAGTCACTAATCAAGGAACACAATTCACATCCAATATGATTGGTTATCTCATGAGGCAACGCTATATCAAGCACAAGACATCCACTTCCTATCATCCTCAAGAAAATAGGCAAGTAGAGGTCAAAAAAAGAGCACTGGAGAGCATCCTCACCAAGGTTCTTAGCAGCAGTAGGAAAGACTGGGAAGAGAAACTAGTAGAGGCCACTTGGGCCTACAATACCACTTGTAAAACCACCACTGGCTTCACTCCATATGATTTGGTTTATGGGAAGAAAAATCTGATTTCTATTGAGTTTGAATATAAAACTTTGATAATGACAACTCAGTTGGACTTAGACGTCACCACAAAACAACAAAAAAGGCTACTCCAATTGAATGGCTTAGATGAGTTCATAATGGAAGCTCTATTACACACCAAAGTCGTAAAACTATAAAGGAAGGCCTAGCATGACAACAATATCAAGGAAAATACTTTTTAAGAAGGGGATTGGGCCCTGTTATATGATTCTAGGTTCAAAGATTTTAAAGGGAATCTAATTACAAGATGGTTGGGCCCATACTCGGTGGAAAAGTGTCATGAAAATTGATATGTCCAAATCATAACCATTGATGAGGAAGGAATTCCCTTTATTATGAATGGTTACAGGTTGAAGTTATATAGAAGACCTCTATCGAAGGAGGAATTTATCAATTCAGTTAGCGAAGAATTGAATGTGATTGGGAGTTTCATAGCTTCCAGTCCACAACACTCTTAGAAAAAAAAAAGAGGCCTAAATGAAAACCTCTATGAGGCATTTGAGGCCAACTCTTGGGTTGAAAACCTCTCTGAGGCAACCCAAGAGAAAAAATAATAAATATCCCTAGTGAAAACCTCCCTTGAGGAACGTATAGCAAGCATGCAGGTTCAAAACCTCCTCTGAGGAAGCCTGTGTGTATCAAGAAAAAGAAAAAAAAACTATAAAAAAAAGAGAGAAAAGAAAAAGAGAATAAGGAATGAGCTTATATCATATTTTCTAACCTTTCTTTTGTTTTTCAGAGTTGTACACAGTGGCATATTTCATGGATATATTCCAAGACCTACAAGCTACCATCCATTTTTATACCCATACACCTCATATCCATCCTCCCCATCTGCATTACTATCTCTTTCCACCATCCCATCATCAATAAATCCAAAATTCACCTCCTCTACAGGAAGGTCTTGTAGTGCTATAGGAGGAGCCTGTGGAGCTACAGGAGGGAGATCCAAGGAGGAAAGAAATCCAAAAGACTATCCTCATCCATCCACTCATTTCACCAAAACTTTGCTCAAAATTCTCCACTCTGCCCTACCTTCAGAAAAAACATTGAAGCTACCATTTTCTATCTTTACAGTGCCTACACTACTCCTCCATGACTCTATCCCTATCCTCATAGCTCATCATCATCTCCCTCCTCTCCCTCATGCAAACTGAAGACTTCAAGGGGAGAATAAAATATTGCTACAGGAAGAAACTCCTACAATAGCAACTTGTACAATGACAAAGTAATCATTGATATCATGTTTTTTCCCACCATCAGAAGGGATGATGAAGCCTTGGTTGCATCTATGAAGGGACATCTCATTCTCAGGGATGCTTTCCACTAGCAATAACATCTTGGTTAATAGAAGAGGCACCTGCAAACACACAACAACAACAACAGTCAAGCTAGCATAAAAAATGAAGACATGCACAGGAAATAAGTCAAAGATTTAAGCTCTCTTGATCATAATGATGTATGGTCCATCTCCAGCATGTAAACCTCTATAGTAGTTTTATCCACATGTAGGCTAAGGCATGGAAACCCTAACCTCCTCCCTCTTCATAAAAATGACAAAAATGTGTTTTAAGCGAGAAAAGGTGTTTTAATAGGCTGGAGGTGGTCAATGAACTTGGCCACCCTTGACTGGTAAACTGAAGTGTGAGCTAAGTCACCCATGCAACGTGGAAATGTCAACTCAAAATGAAGTGTTGTCCGTGAAGAGTGGGGTGATAATCACAAGGAGGGAGAGATGATTACAGTTAGTGGGGACAACATTCCAAAAGAGGAAAATTGTGTTAATGCCAAGTCACTATAACACTACAATATTTTAAACAAAAAATGATATTATATGTTGGCTCGACTTCATTTTCACCATCACTCATTCCAAAAACTAGTGGTGGAAGGACGAGCTAGTGCATCGAGCAATTATAGTTCCACAAAGGAGTTTCGAACCCTACATGCAGAGTGCTACAAGAGAAAGCTACAGGAAGGCTTGCAATTTCTACAGAAGGGCGGAGAGGAGCTACATGAGGAGTTGAGAGGAGGAAAAGGAGTCAAAATGGCTCAATACTATCTCAAAAACTTCATGCACACCTATAATTGCTCTGATAAAAAATAAGTGAAAACCTCCTTCTTTGTTTCTACAGCTAATTTCATGAACAATATGCTTGAAATTAAGAGCCTATAGCAGTCAATTGATTAGTAGGGGATCCTTTTGGAATTTGTTCGGGTTAAGATAAAAGAAAATAGTTTGGTTGATATCAATTAGATCACCCTTATTCCTCACTATCACCAAGCATTGTGCCACTGTTTCACCACTTTTTATGCCATTGTTTCACCACTAAGACTGCTTGAATTTTTTAAATTCCACACCTACATAGAATCAAGGAGTAATAGAGAAGAGATGGGGGGAGGATTTTACAAAATGGATCCCTCAGACACCAGGAGAATTCACCAACACCCTCATGTAGTTGACATCTTCAGAAACCACCAATAGTTGGGTTTCTTTGAGCTACTAAAGGGGTATGATGATGATATTTCCCATGAATTTTCCATGGAATTACACTCTGAAGGGGAAGACAGTGCCAAAACTATTGTCAGAGGGTTGTCCATTTCTCTTAGTCTAGAAACTATTAGCATAGTGACCACCTTTCCTTTAGGAATTAGATGGATCAAAGAAGACAAGAAAGTATCACATGTAGGAAAAAATTCTTCCTTTCAAAAGAGAATCTTGTAGAAGATAAGAATGGAGTGAGGAGAGAAAGTCTACCTCACCCTTGGAATGAGGTAGCTTACCATGTCCTTAAATGCATATCTTGTGAAGGAAGATTAAGTGTGGTTTATTCCTACCACTTCAGGTTGCTCCAAGAGCCGAGATTCAAGGAAAAATTACCCCTTTCTGAAAGACTTAGTGTCCCTCATTTCCTTCTGTAGTCAATCATGGAGATGAGTCAAAAGGTAAGGGAAGGAAAACACTAGAATTTAGCTCACCATGGACTCATCAAATTGATAGTGGTATTTTCTCTGAACCATTTGAAAATCTCTATCCCATGGAACAAATTTGTATACATTGATAGGGATACTTTCCTAGAAACAAAAATGCTCACACCGGGAGAGACTCCAACCTCTAGTGTTGAAGGAAGAGAGGGAAAAACAGAGGAAGAGGAAGGAAAAAATATAGAGGAGGAAGAGGCAGAAAAATCAAAAGAAGAAGAAATAAAGACAGAAGAAGAAGAAGAAGCAACAATAAAAGAAGAAGAAGAAGGAAAAACAAAGGAAAAAGAGGCAATACAGACAGAGGAAGGAGAAGCAGAAATGAAAGGAGAAGAGGAGGAGAATAAAGGAGAAGAAATAATAAGCCCTGAGAAGACTTCTCCACCCCAAGGAACAAAAGGCACTGAACATGAAGTAGGTGCAACCTTAGCTACATTGGGGACTCATGTCAAGCCCAAGAGGAAGCAATCAAGACCAAGTCAAATATATTTCAGAACCAAAAAGAGCACTAGAATTAGACAAAGAAAGAAACAAACTCCTACAAGGGTTCCTATAATTATTGATGAATCACCAAGAAAAAAGGAAGAAAGAAGACCCAATGAGGGAAAAATTGAAGAGATCACACCTCCTAAAACCAAAACCAAGTCACCCATAGCACCTGTGAGTAGGCATACCACCAGGTCTGTCACCTTCAAAAAGCCAAGGACATAATCTTCCTTTGAGGAAGAGGAAAAAAAGAATCTATAGGAGGATTGGGGTTTGCTACAAGAGAGACAAGGTTTTCTATAGGATGGGTAAAGTTTGCTACATGCGGGATAGGGGAAGCTATAGGAGCCCGAGAAAGACTCACAAGAGGTAGCCACCACCTCAAATACTGTTGGAAAATACCTACAAGAGCTCGAAGAACCTAGCCCACAACCTAGCTTGAGCTCCTACTATAAATTCATTGAAGGAGGGAGGATTGTCCCTAAAACATTTGCAGTCCCACTCCTTTATGAGCTAGAGATAGAAAGAGGTATAACCCACAGGTGGATGTAAATTTCTAAATCTAATAAGGTAGAGGATGTAAGCCTCATGGAAGAAAAGGTCATTGAAATGAGCAAAGAATTAAGTGAGCTGAGAATGCGAGAGTCTATAATGAAGGAGAAACTACAAGAAGAAAACATGAGGTTGAGAGAGAGGCTGCAGGAGAAAGAAACACAACTTTCTACCATGGCAAGTATCTCTATGGAAGCACTACGATGCAGACAACCATCAAATTCTTATGCCTCATTTCTCAAGGAAAAGTGGTTGCAGTTCCAAATCAAAACCTTGGCACAGCATGGATCTATGCCCTTTCAGGACTACAAACAGTTCATTGAATTTTGCAGCCAAGCTAACATGGAAGGAAAAGAAAAATTGGATTAATTTTACATGTACAACCTCAGTTTGACAAATATGAATTTTTGGGATCCCAATTCAAGATTCAGAGATATGCAACTCATGGCTTTAACATCCTAAATGACTCATGAGGAGACAAGAACTGAGGAAGTGAAAAGAGTAATGCCAGAGGAAGAAAATGAACCATTGTATTTCAAGGTAGAGTTAGTGATCCCAAGGGTTGTCATTAGAAATAATGGCCTCATATCCAATGATGTTGCTTTAGCACCTAAATACCTTGCTACACAAGATCAAGCCATTCTACACTTTGAAGACACATTCAAGTTGTTGGGAACAAAAAGTCTGCAATATTTCTAGAGGAGATATAATGCCTTACCCCACAGTATACAGATCAAAGAATATCACTCTCCTAAAAGGCTAAGGAATGCCTTCGAGAGGACAAATATTATACAAGAGGATCATGCAGAGGATGAAAATCAGGTGGATAAGACTCAAGCTTAGTCCACCCTTGTTGCTAGGCTTACAAGAAGGAAGAGATGAAGTAAGAGAGTAGAAGGAATGGACAAAAATAGAGAGGAATGCAAGTTTTTACCCCCAAGAGGGCAAACCATCTAAGGATCCTTGGGATGTCAGGGAGGCCACCAAGGCCATGAAAGAGCTACACATGAATGTCTCAGTTTCTTAGACGATGAGCAACACCTTCAACAAGGGGGTGATGATGAGTCCCATCAATACGTACATTTTGAATATTAATATTCCATCCTCTAGCCTTAAGACTATACTTCTCTTGCATTAATTAAAATTTTTCATTATATTATTCTTAGTAAGAGGAGTAAAAGGTGTTTGTCATAGTATGTAGCCTAATGTGGTTTAATTGCAGGAAAATGAAGCATTTTTTAGGCTATTACTATGCAGGGACTTAATGGAGACAACTAAAAGAGAATACAGGGGGTTGGTCCACCTCCTTAAATCACTAAACTTAGCTTGGGATCACCATATCCTCTCTTACCAGTTTTATTTCATTGGCAGCCAAGTGACTCCTAGTCCAAGCGAAGATCAAGAAGGACAAGATCTACCATTTTCGAGATTAAGGAGGGAACCATTCCTACTTTCAAGGGAGTTTCTTTAGCTTCCCTTTTGTATAAAGAAACTAGAAGAAGAGCTCACTAGGATTAAATTTTTTTGTTCAAATAGGTATAGCTATTGAGCTCCAAGCTTAACATTGTTATTTTCAACTTTTATGTGATGTATTAGACCTACATTTTTTGATAATGAGAAGTTGCATTTAAAGCTATAGTTGAGTTAGTTGCAGAGGGATGAGACCCTTAGGTTTGGGTGCAAGCCAGAGGCTTTGTTCCCTCTTCTTGTACTTATGTTTCTTCTTTATTCTAAGAAGTTGATAGTTTCTTGCATTTCAGTAGAAATTAACCTATAAAATCATGTGGTTTCAGCCTCTACATCATCTCTCTCGTGGGAGAAAGAGTGGAAGGATTCACACCCACAACCCAAAAAGATTAAGTTTATGATTTCTTGGTAATAGACTAGTGTTAATTGTCCCGTTTTACATTTTCTTTCTGTAGCTTATAAGCTATTTTGGTGATTAGATTAGTGGTATTGCATGAATTATATGTTATTTAAATTCAACTCATCTTTTCCATCATAATTTATTTCATTTTTTTAATGATAAATGGATGCATGCATGTGATTGATTGCGAGGATGGTTTATATATAGGGAATAGCACCTTCACCACGTCCATCCTAAGATCTCTCGTCTTCCCCTTCCACTTCCAAACTTTGTCCCAAAACCATGTTTTATAAGCCATTTTCCCTAGGTCATCGAGAGTACTCATCCTAGTTCAAGAAAGAGCTCTGAGAGGTCATGAGCTTAGCTAGGGGCTCAATTAAACCTCATTTCATTTGATTGAATTACTATCCACCTCTCCATACCCTCAATACAACGTTCTCACCTTAAAAAATCACTCAGATGCCCTCTTATAGCATTATAGGCCCGCCTATATCATTACAGGCCTCTTGTAGCAATCACTTGTAGCAAACTTGTAGCAACAATTTCCTTCAATAGTTTCGACCCCCACTACAAATTTGACTTAGCATAGATGAATAATGAACCCTAGTTGTGATATTGTGATCAGGGAAAGCTCCTAGGCCACTACAAACCTTCATTTTCTTCACTGCAAAAACATAGGAGAGTTATTTTCTTTAATATGCAAGTAGGTTATTGATTTATGAGCAAGTATGAACTAGGTAGATGATACATGTAGTTCTAATTAGTAATTTGATGAATTATAAAAGATAAATTAGTTTCCTTTCTACAAGTAGATGAGGTAATTTGATGAATACTAAAGATAACATAGCTTTGTTTATGAAAGTAGGTTATCCTTTGTCCTTTCATGAATTCATTAGTTACGGTTTTATAAGTTGAGTCAATGGAATTTCTATTTTCATAGCTAGAAGCAATTTCCAATTATACTTTTATCAAGATTTCATTATAATTCAATTGGAGGAATGGTCTCTGATTACTTATTGATATAATGTCATAATTGAGGGTGGCATGAGTGGAATTCTATCTATTGTGCATATAACACTGTCACCTCGAAGTTTTTATGAACCCCGGGTTGATAATTTGAGTTGAGGAGCCCTTGGGAGTGTTAACATTCTTGGTGCAATACCAGGGATCACCATCCACCAATATGGTTGAGACATCAAATGTTTCTTCCTCATCTATGTTTGAAACATCACCAGAGGCACATTGTATGGTGGCCCGTCCATCCCACCTGAATATTAATCTTTATCTGGTACCTTCTCTAGAGTAGCTTCCAGTCCTTGGACCTCTCCCATGTCATCCATTTTGAGAATTCCATTTGGTACTTCTCTTATGAATGCTACACAACATGATCCTTCTCCTCTGCTTACACCTATGATTGAACAAACATTTGGCCCTTATGTTAGTGGGCAAGGTTATCTTCCACACCCTAACTCTCCTTATGTAGGGTTCCCTCCATCTGGATTATAGTTCCCTCCATAATTCCCTCCTCCTATAGCGGGGGGGAAACCTGTTGTTAGTATACCTAAAATTGGTCATCAAGCTTATTATATTCCTCCTTATCCTGGGATGGATGCCATTGTTTGGAAACCTACTTTTCCAGTCCAACCTGGGTCATTTTGGGACTTACTGTTAATCCTCAACCTATTCCATCTACATCTCAAACTCCTACCCATCCATCTGCACCTAAACAAGTTCAAATACATGTAAGTCAACCTTTACAGGTTGTCATTGCATCTCAACCTATTATGTCGATATCTGGTATCCCTCAAGTTCCACTTACCCAACCTTTACAAGGTACCTTATAGTCTCAATCACTTGATTAAGGTACTCCTCAAATTTCGATAGGATAGAATGTGTATAATATGGCACATCCCCAATTGAGCCCACCTTATAATGAGATAATGAAAAATCCCGTAGGGAAATAGTATATACCTTATCAAGGTGTTCCTCAAGTTCCTTTTCAAGGTCAACATATCCAAACCCAACAATTTTGGCCTTTTTTGGGTTATCCTAGAGTTGATCAACAAGGTTACACATTTGTTGGTTACCAGAATCCTCCTTATTATGGTGCTCAGGTTCCTCTTTATTAGAACCCTCTTTATCTGGGAACACAAGTACTTGTTCCTTAGGTTGTTCCTTCTTATCCAAGCTATCCTTCATCGGATTTTAACCAATAGTTAACTTTTGTGGTGACTCTTAAATTGCCAGATTTGAGTCAGCTTAGCAACGATCCCATCACTCATTCACTTTGGTCGCTGATAATTCCCACAAAATTTCCATGTGATATCCCAAAATTCAATGGAATCCTGGAGAAAACTCGTCAATCCATGTCATGACATATCATCTGTGGTGTTCTTCAAACTCCCTTAGTGATTATTCGATACGATTATGTGTTTTCCATCGTACTCTTACAAGTACCACAGCTAAATGATACATTGAGTTACCTAGAGCTCCGTTTCATGATTTCAGTTCCTTGGCTACCACTTCCCTTACGCATTTCCAATTACCCAACCGGTATGAAACTAGAACGAAACTTCTGACCAACTTGAAAAAAACTAAAGCCACTCATATTTTAGATCACATTCATGAGTTGCGGCATTATCACCGGTTGGTTAAGACCTATGTTTCGAATCAATTGATACTAGAATGGTTCATTAAATACTTGTTGCCACCTGTCACAGAGGATGTAGTCAAAGTAGAGTCATGACTAAAGAGAAAGTAATTTTTCACGCTTAGTATGTGGACCTCATCTATATCCAATATGGCACACTCTATGAAAAGATACCAAATGTTCTGAGACCTTCGAATGTTGTTCCTCCCACTCCTGGTAAACAATCTCATGCTGCTGCTAGCATCATTGGTTCTTCTAGTTCGCAGAAAATTAGCAAACCATCTAGTGTTTCCCTCACTACTTCTACCCAAAAATATTCATCCAATCCTTCTACGGCTTCTTCCTTTGAGATAAATGCCATTTCATCTAATAAAGGAAAATATCAAAAACTAGGAAGCAAGAAGAAAGGAAAAGGTAAAAAGAAGAAATATTCTTCACCACAAGATAAACAAACAAATTAGTCCTCTGATGAGAAATGAAATCCTCGCTACCCATGTTTTATTTGCAATGAGGGTTACTTTACTTGGAAATTTCCTCACCACGCAAAAGTGAATCAGTTGATGAAATATTCAATTTCCCCCACTATGTTGACAAAACCATTTCCCAATCAGGAGACCCATATGGTTTCTTGGGACCCATCTTCCTCTAACACAGTTTTGATGCTCTTCTCTACCAAGCATAAATCCAACATTATGGTGGCTACTCGAAAAAAAGGACTATGGTAATGTGAATACTCCAAACGGTCAGGCTACTGATCAACCTGCCAGTTCGACATCACCTCCATCTGATCCTCCTCCGCCCACGATTCCTACAAAGTTGACTATTAAACCTTCGAAGGGTGCGAAAGCTAAAACAATAGCAATATATTTTTAATTTAGCATATTACTTTTCCATTCCCGTTCGGTTTGGATTTTCAGGTTCTCCATATTGTTTAATAATAAAATCTAAATAATAGATTCTATGTTGACTTGGGTTTGTTGTAAAATAATTATTATTATAATGTAAATGTTTAAATTATATTAATTTAAACCTAATCTATTGTAATAAAATTATATTTAAACTTTATGATTATAAGAAATAATTATTTTGTGTATGGAATATATTTTAAACGGTTTTTACTTGGCAAAGAGTTTATGTTCTACACATGTAAATAAATAGGTGAATTGTCCAAGACCCAAATGAATTTGGTAGGAGCCAAAGCCTCTCCCTTGAGGACCACTAATAAGTAATTTTAGATATGTGATTTTCCTTTTTATAACATTATATGTTAATTAGTCTTAGTTGTTAACATTCATGTCACTTTGATTGCATTGCACTTTGATTGCGCTCAGAGGCACTCGCCTAGCATGCAAGAGATGTTGTAAGATTATGTTATGCTATATGTCATGTTATGTTATGTAAACATTTTGATTAGGTGAAATTACATAAAATAAAAACTAAAAAAAATGAAAGCAAAATTAATAATAATTAATAATAATTAAAGCACCTAGAGGGATCAAATTTCTCTATACATTTTTTTTTCAAATTTTGCACTCAAACCTCTCAACACTTGATAAATCCGGAGTTAAAATGAAGATCATCTTAACTCCATCAAAATTTCTTCTTGACAACTAATTAATCATATTAGTTTGAATTTTCAGACTCAATAATCATCTGTATTTTATCTATAATTAAAATATATTAAAAATAAGTATATCACTGCGAAGTAGTTATTCCTTATTCTTACACTAAAATTAGGGTTAAAAACTAATTTGTGTGTATACAACCTCCCTGAGGAGACGAATGCATTGAACTGTTTAACGTTAATAAAGCACATTTGTAATAATAAAAAAGTACATTTTAGAAATACTATCAAAGTAAAGATGACAAAATGTTGCTTTCTTGGCCTAGTAAAGAAAACAAGTTGTTGGGCACTGATCTCTTTGTCATATCAAATATTTCAACACACAAATCAGTGTAACCCTTCACTATTAATTAAATCAATTAATAAAATCTAGTCAAAGCAATAAAACAAGTTTAATGTGATGTCCACAGGAAAACTGTAATTATTTTATTTATCACAGTAAAAACAAAGACTGGATTTTTATTATTATAATTTTGTTAATTATGAATGGAAACAAATGTTGAATGATAACAAATCTTGTAATTCTTTTCATATCAAGAAGTTAAGGAAAGGTAGTTACCTAACCCTAACCACTTCCCTGTTATGAATCCCCAAGAAGTGATCAAGAGGGCAAGGAGTACATGAGAGAATAGAGGGAGGAAGATAGAGGAAGTGGACCATGTTGAAAGGCCAGACGGAGGAAGAGCTAAGTTCAGTGAAGATCAGATAGTTGTCGGTACTATGACAAATTATGTTGCAAGAAAGCATATGTGCTAAGAGTAGAAGCTCGTGGGGGAGACTTGGACCTGAAGGCAAGTCTCATGGTTAGGAGGCTAAATCAAGAAAAAATATTTGTGACTGCAACAAACTGATAGTCTTAAGGACTGGTTACAGGTAAGTAGTCTAAATACCCATTTTATTTATGGTCAAGAATTAGTAAAGATTGGAAATAAAAGTAGAAATTATTAATCTAGCAATTCAGGTAACTATATATCTAACAAGTAATCAATAGACTTGAAATCTTTCCAAGAAGATTTAAACTATTATAGATGAAAGTTTAACAACAGTTCCCTATAGACTATAACGATAAATCAATATATATTCTTAGTAAATCAGGAAAAGGAAAACAATAAGCTACAACATAGATAACTACAGAAAGTAGTATAAGACTGTAAGTAAAGGAATTGGAAGATCTTTACCAAATTAAAAGAAATATTTTGATTCATATTCTACATGTGAAGAAATAATTGAAATATAGTTAACATTCGTGGAAAAACAAAGCAATACAATAGAAAGGAAAATATTGTAGCTTAACCCATTCATTCTGGAAACAAGGAAACAATAAATCAATGGAATGGTTATTTGTGGCTGGTACCAAAATCTAACCCTAGGAAAGCATGAAGGAAATATTTTTAAACCACCAGAACTTAGATGACTATCTCAACAAAACGATATGAATTAAAAATAATAGATCTTCATAACCACTATTTCAGGGTTTGAGACCCTCAGAACGATAACCAGACCCATCTCAATTAACACATTAATTATGCATAAATATCATTCATTCCTACATAGGTAGTGACTGTCAAATTCAGTAAGGTCAGGAACAGAGACCTTCCCAAAACGAATGTGCTTGCATTAAAGTTAATAATTATGACTAATAAATTTCCAGAAATCCCAGTAAGGGTATACAAAACAAAGACAGAAATCTCCCCAAAATGTAGCATTTTAATCCTCGAAATAAAAGAGTCAAGCTTTACTACTCTTAACAAGTTCTAGTAGTGCCAAGTAAATACCATGCCTCTACGGGCCAGCCAAAAATACATTCAATGCCATAACAACACAAAAATAGCTAGCAAGAAAAATATTTATTATTCCATATTAAGCGTCTTAGCAATACATTTATGGGATAAAATAAACAAAACTGAGAGGATTTTGGAAAGCAAGTCGGAAACCCAAGAAGGTTTGCAAAGAAACAATAACCACTATGAGAAACAAAAAGATAAACCCTCGATTGTTATATATATACAAGCATAAATGTTAAAATGCCACAAGGGCTAGCTTTCCATCCAAACTAAACAAAATAACAGAGTGAGATTGCATAAGGCTAGAACCTCGGCAAAGGTAGCTCAACCAGAGCCTAAACTAATCACTAGAAAAGAAAAACCCTCAAATAGTTTCCATTATTCTCCAAAGTTCAGGAATCACAGTAGAGAAAGGGATAATTCATTCACATACCCAGAACCACTACGCAAAATAGGACATAGCACCACGACAGTGCATCGGAGGCGGTGTCATGCTTCATAAAGAACCTCCAAAGACACCTGCAACCAAAACCATAAAACATAATCATTAGAAAACTATGAATAAGGTTGCAAACCCAACAGTAATACATTACAGTCAAATAACCTATGGTACTTGTTAGGAATGTGCAATAGACCAGGTTCTCCGTCGAAGACAAAGCAGGGGAATCGCCTTCCAGTTGCAAGGAATCGCTCGGAAAGCCTGTAAAGGTTCACAGGATAAGCCTGACCGCTTTAGGCCATCACCAAGCATTAGCATACCAGAAATTTAGCAAATGAAATTGTAAAATAACCTCCTAGCTTAACCCAAGTTGAAAAAAGGAGTTTCCACCGTCGGATGCATTTAGGACCGTCGAACCGTTGATCAAGAAAGGATGCCAAGGAGGGACGTCCAACTAGCAAGCAGATTGTGGAGATACCGAGGACTACTCCCGCAAATTCTTGGGAGTACCAAAGTAATAATAGTTAGAATTAATATGAACTCTGTCAAACACATAAATATCCATATAGGAAGTACAAAGATAATCCAACGCCAAATAATGTGAAAGATATGGTGACTTGAACCTTAAATTATCAAAGATCATAATGTTGGAATGATGTCTCTTAAGTTATATAAAGTGCATTTAGATTTATATATAATGTTTGGAATAATTGTGAATACATTTATATATAATGTGCAATGAAAATACAAAATTGCATTGACTCCATTTATCTATAGGATTTACTATAGACCAGTGTAGAAAAAGTAATTTTTTTTTTTTAAAGTGGATACATGACAAGTGGTATTAGAGCAAACTCAGGTTACAAAACTGATGCCTCTGGAGACTAGTAATTGTAAAGTATTGTGACTTATACAACAAAAGAAATAGGAGCGGCTAGTATGAGGAGAACAGGAAACACATCACACATACCCATGATAGGGCTAGGATGCATCGTTTGCAAAAAATAACCCTAAAATTTAGGTACAACTGGGTGAGGAACCACACAAAACCATTGCCACCATTCTGGAAATAGTGCAAGAGTTGAAAAGTGAGATGGTCTGTTTAAGGGCGGACAATGAAAGGCTTATGTAGGAATAGAGAAAAATTATGAAGATTCTGTAAGACAAAGAAAACCAACGTCAGCCAATTCCCAGTCCAAAAGATGGGCATATGATCAGAGAACAAGAGTATCAGATGGAATATCTAGAAACAAAAGGAGGAGAAGAAAACCAGGAAGAAAAATCTGATAATGCTTCAGAACACAAAAAACTGAAAAAACAAAGAATAGAACTACAAGGAAAATTTCGAAAAATAAAACCGCCCCTCTTTGATGGTGAGCAGGAAGAGGCAGCTGAAGCTTGGCTTATTAATATGAATAAGAAATTTCAGTAATATGAGTATGATAATAACTTAAAATATTTCTTGGCTATTTTTCAATTGCAAGGGAAAGCCACTCTCTGGTGGGAAGAGGTAAAGACTGTGCAGGGAGTAAATGAACAAAACATAACATGAGAAAAATTCCAAAGATATTTTAAGGAAAGATATTTGACTGAAAAGTTCTATGATGAAAGAGCAACAGAGTTTCACGATCTGAGATTGGGACAGCTAACAATGGATGAGTTCATTACAAAATTTACATATCTACTTTGGTATGTTCCCGATATACGAGAAGAAAAGGCAAAGGTGTAGCGATTTATTAGTAGTCTGTCTTTGTTCATGAAGGAGCACCTTGAATTCGATAAACTGAAAACCATGGATGAGGTTATACAAAAAGCTCAGATTTGTTACCAACAAAGTAGACAAAAGGGAGATACGGGGAAAACATGGATTGACAAAAAGAGAATTAAGTTTCCTGTTGGCAGCAAGGGGAACAAATATTTCATCAATAAAGGACCCCACAAGGGACAAGTAAATAGAAGCCTGAATAGGAATCCAATTAGATTTAAAATCCGTAATGAATCTAAAACCAATGAGCAGTCAAGAAGAGCTGAGGTTGAATTAGCAGCAAGACCCCCAGTACAATGCTGGGGATGTGGAGGACCACACTATGTCAAAAATTGTCGCAATTCTAGAGGCAATGAACATATCTCACAGATCCAAGAGGCATCCACTGTAGGGGAAGTGGCGAGGAACATTGTAAAAATAAATGCTGTCCTTGAAGACCATTAAGCAAAATACCTAATGACCATGGTGGAATGCGAAGGTAAAATTTTTGACCAAAATATCTCTGTTTTAGTTGACCCAGGAGCTACATTAAGTTATGTTAGTCCTAAGATAGTTTATCAGTGTTTTTTACAAGGTATAAAATTTAAAAATCCTGGGTTAGTACAGTTACCCACAGGGGCAAAAAGGCGAGTGTTGGCCAAGGTCAACAACTGCCCATTAGTAATAGCAGGTCACTCCCTGATAGCAGACTTGAATATATTTCCCCTAGGATCTTATGTTGTCCTAATAGGCATGGATTGGCTAGAGAAACATTGTTCCCTTATAAACAGTAAAACAAAAGATATCCATTATATAGATGGGGAGGGAAAGAGGCAGGAAATACAAGGAATTCTGAGACTAATAAAGCTAAGACCCATAACTGCCTCACAGTTACCAAAGTGTGTCAGGAAATGGTGCCAAATATATGCAATTCAGGTGGGTTACGCCAACTCAAAGGAGAAGTCTAGTTCTCTAGAAAATATACCAGTAATACAGAATTTTCCGGATGTATTTCCAGAAGAGATTCTAGGACTCCCTCCTAAAAGAGATATAGATTTCACCATTGAACTTATACTAGGAATAGCTCCGGTGTCCCGAGCTCCTTACAGCATGAGTATACTAGAGCTAACAGAATTAAAATTACAGTTACAAGAACTGCTAGATAAAAATTACATCCGACCCAGCGTGTCACCTTGGGGAGCCCCGATATTGTTTGTTAAAAAGAAAGATGGAACTATGTGCATGTGTATGGATTACTGCCAATTAAATAAGATGACTATTAAAAATAAATACCCTTTACCACGGATAGATGAGCTGTTTGATTAGGTAAAGGGTGCGATAGTATTTTCGAAGATCGATCTACGTTCAG
>APFE030602687.1:0-18113 GCA_000404065.3 Pinus taeda | reverse complement strand
ACTGGTAAAGGTCTGCACCAGTACAAAATCATTGTAAAAGAAGTTTCTAAGAAGATAGAGACATATTGTAGCAGGTGGTTTTCACCCACATTGGGTTTCCACCTTATATCTGGTGTTCTTTGATGTGACCATCTGTTTTTCTTTCTTGTTCATGCTCATTATTTTATGGTACTGATATGCAAAGATAATTCAAAGTGTAAATAAGGAAGATTTTTTAAAAGAACTAGATAATATTGATTCACCCCCCCTCTCAGTATTATTTTCAACAAGTACTTGGATAAATTTGTGTTAATTTTTATTGATGATATACTGATTTATTCCCGCAACATGGAAGAGCATAAAGAGCATCCCAGAATAGTTCTACAGGCTCTTAGAGAACATCAGCTATATGCTAAATATAACAAGTGTGATTTCTTTAAGGAGAAGATCCATTAGTTAGGCCAAATCATTATGAAGGATGGAATTGCAGTGGACCCATAAAAGATAAAGACTATAATGGAATGGCCCGTGACCAAGGATGTGATAGATATAACATCCTTCATGGGTCTAGCTGGGTATTACAGGAGATTTGCTGAGGGATTTTCTCGGGTAGCATACCCAATTACCTCCTTGCAGAAGAAAGGAAAAGCCTTCAAGTGGATAATAGAATGCCAGAAAAGCTTCGACCAACTTAAGTATTGTTGACCACCGCACCTATCTTGAGCATTGCAGACCCGAATAAAGATTATGTAGTCTGCACAGATGCCAACAAGGAAGGGGTGGGTGGCATTTTAATGTAAGAAGGCAGGGTGATTGCTTATGAATCCAGGAAACTCAAGGAGTATGAGTAGAAGTATTTCGCTTATGACTTAGAGTTAACTACTGTCATTCACGCACTAAAAATGTGGCGGCATTATCTAAACCGTAAGAAATTTCTGCTAATGACGGATCACCATAGTTTAACCAACTATTTTAAGCAACCTACCTTGAATGCCAGGCAAGCCAGATGGATCGAATTTTTAAGTGGTTTTGATTTTGAGATCAAGCATTTGAAGGGAAAAGAGAATCGAGTCATGGATGCTTTAAGTCGAAAACTACACTGTATTTATGAAATTTCTTACAGCGAAGTATGGACCACCTTCCATGAGTTGATCAAGGAGGCAACCGAATGGGATCTAGAATATTAGCCCTTGTGGCAACAAGCTAAAGTGATGAACAACCATAAACAGTAGTTGGGATATGAAGTAAACTCTGAAGGTATGTTGATTTATAAAAAGAGAATATATGTGCCTAACCATAAAGACATTAAGGACTTAATTTTGGATGAATATCATAAGAACCCATATGTAGGCCACCCTGGGTATCAAAAGTTAATTACCTTGCTTAGAAAAGAATATTTCTGGCCAGGCATGAAGAAGGATGTAGCTGAATATCTAACTTGCTGCATGGAATGTCAACGATTAAAAAGAGAGCATCAACACCCAACTGGGTTACTACAACCCCTACCCATTCCAGAATGGAAGTGGAAGACCATTTGTATCGACTTCATCACAGGACTACCCAAGTCCAAAAAGAAAAATGATTCGATAATGGTAGTAGTGGACAAGTTGAGCAAATTTTCTCATTTCATTCCTGTGCAATCAACCTACAAGGATGTTCAAATTGCCAATATATTCATGCATAATATTTTTCTATTAAATGGATTGCCAAAATGTATATTTCTTATTGCGATGTGAAGTTTACTTCGGCTTTCTGGAAAGCTTTATTTGAATGATTAGGCACACAGTTGAATTTTAGCACTATTTACCACCCTCAAATAGATGGACAAACTGAACGGGTGAATCAGGTGGTGGAGGACATGCTACGAACTTATGTGATGCAACAACCCTCCAAATGGGAGGACTACCTACAGTTGGTAGAATTTACTTATAAGAATGGTTATCATACGTCATTGCAAATGAGCCCATTTGAAGTGTTGTATGGATGCAAGTATTGAATCCCTTCAAGCTAGGGAGGACCGGAAGATAAGCTGATGTTGGGCCCAGAAATGCTAAAAGAGATGGAGGAAATGGTCAAAAGAGTTTGATCTAATTTAAAGGCCACTCAAGATCGACAAAAGAACTTTGCTGACCGAAAAAGTAATTTCGGGAATTTCAAATAGGGGATCATGTCTATGTAAGAGTACGACAAATAAAAGTACTTTACAATAGAGCGGATCTGCCAAGTTGGCACCATGATTTTGTGGCCCTTTTCAGGTGTTAGCGGGAGTCAGACCAGTGGCTTATCAGCTCGCCTTACCGAGCCACATTCATGTGCACAACGTTTTTCATGTTTCAGTATTGAAAAAATATGTTTATGATCCTAAGCATATAATTAATTGGCAGGATTTACATGTGATTTTTTATTTTTTTTAAATCTGCCAAATTAAGTTTTAAGAGTTAAAAGGAACCAACTAGAAATTCTATTTTTTTTGCTATTTGTAGGTCGAACCGGAAGGCGAGTTCCTGGTTGAACCGTTGGTTATACTCGATCAGAGATAAGTGATGTTGAGGAAACGAGCTATCACCCAGGGTAAAGTGCAATGGCAACAATTTGGGTCAGAAGAGGCCACCTGGGAAGATGAACAGGTTATGCAGAAAGCCTTTCTAGGTCTATTTGCAGCAGAAAAACATCGAGACAGTGTTTGATTTTAGGGTGGGGAGATGTGATGTCCCCAAGAAAACTGTAATTATTTTATTTACCACAGTGAAAACAAAGGCTGGATTTTTATTATTATAAACATTTGAATTATGTATTAGAATTTGGTTAATTATGAATGGAAAGGAATGTCATATCAAGAAGTTAGGGAAAGGTAGTTACCTAACCCTAACCACTTCCCTGTTATGAATCCCCAAGAAATGATCAAGAGGGTAAGGAGTACCTGAGAGAATAGAGGGAGGAAGATAGAGGAAGTGGACCGTGCTGAA
Source organism: Pinus taeda (assembly GCA_000404065.3). Lineage (NCBI taxonomy): Eukaryota > Viridiplantae > Streptophyta > Pinopsida > Pinales > Pinaceae > Pinus > Pinus taeda. Next base: position 15,168 of record APFE030602687.1, on the reverse strand, counting down.
AGGTCAGACGGAGGAAGAGCTAAGTCTGGTGAAGACCAAATAGTTGTAGGTGCTGTGACAAATTAAGTTGCAGGAAAGCATATGTGCTGAGAGCAGAAGATTGGGGGGAGACTTTGACCTGAAGGAAAGTCTCATGGTTGGGAGGCTAAATCAAGAAAACATATTTGTGACTGCAACAAACTGATAGTCTTAAGGACTGGTTACGGGTAAGTAGTCTAAATACCGATTTTATTTATGTCAAGAATTAGTAAAGATTGGAAATAGAAGTAGAAATTATTAATCTAGTGATTCAGGTAACTATGTATCTAACAAGTAATAAATAGACTTGAAATCTTTCCAAGAAGCTTTAAACTATTATAGATGAAAGTCTAACAACAATTCCCTATAGAATATAATGATAAATCAATATATATTCTTAGTAAAGCAGGAAAAGAAAAACAGTAATCTACAACACAGATAACTACAGAAAGTAGTATAAGACTATAAGTAAAGGAATTGGAAGATCTTTACCAAATTAAAAGAAATATTTTGATTCAGATTCTACATGTGAAGAAATAACTGAAATATAGTTAACATTCGTGGAAAAACAGAACAATACAATAGAAAGGAAAATCTTGTAGCTTAACCCATTCATTCTGGAAAGAAGAAAACAATAAATCTATAGAACGGTTATTTGTGGCTGGTACCAAAATCTAACCCTAGGAAAGCATGAAGGAAATATTTTTAAACCACCAGAACTTAGATGACTATCTCAATGAAACGATATGAATTAAAAATAACAGATCTTCATAACCATTATTTCAGAGTTTGAGACCCTCGGAACAGTAACCAGACCCATCTCAATTAACGCATATTAATTATGCATAAATAGCATTCGTTCCTACATAGGTAGTGACTGTCGAATTTAGTAAGGTTAGGAACAGAGACCTTCCCAAAACGAATGTGCTTGCAGTAAAGTTAATAATTATGACTAATAAATTGCCAGAAATCCTAGTAAGGGTATACAAAACAAAGGCAAAAATCTACCCAAAATGTAGCATTTTAATCCTCGGAATAAAATATTCAATCTTTACTACTCTTAACAAGTTCTAGTAGTGGCAAGTAAATACCATGCATCCACAGGCCAGCCAAAAGTACATTTAACACCATAACAACACGAATATAGCTAGCAAGAAAAATATTTATGATTCCATAGTAAGCGTCTTAGCAATACATTTATGCGATAAAATAACCAGAAGCGAGAGGATTTTAGAAACCAAGTCGAAAACCCAAGAAGGTTTGAAAAGAAATAATAACTATTATGAGAAAAAGAAAGATAAACCTTCAATTGTTATATACATACAAGTGTTATACAACAAATTGACCCCTCATTAGCTCAGAGGGGAAAGACATGATAGCTGAAGCAAAGACTAAGATCACATGCCTTGTTTCCACACTAACGCTAGCTATGCGCTGACAACCTGCTTTATAAAGCTTCTCTGTAAGCCTAAGGGTGCGTTAGTGACCCTACTAACTCTAGTTGCTAGTTCAGGAACTTTGTTAGTGGATCCTAATGAAGTTATAGGGGTCAAAGGAGTGAATTGACTCATAAATATCTAGATGTTTGCTCCTAATTCTACTCAAGAAAAGTAAGGAAACATCTCAAGTTCGACCTATTTGGGGGATTTCTAATCCTAATGAAGGAGGCAAATGGGAAAGAGCTGAAAAGCATGGCAACTTCATTGCTTTTCCCTAAGGAACTCATGGAGGAACTTGGCAACCCTAACTCAATTGCTACATAAGCAAAGCTAGGGCTATGGTGATAGGGGCCAAATCATTTGAAAGGATAACCTACTTGATTGTTAAGCATTGTCTCAAATCAGAGGAATTTGGTAAGAAAGGGGAGAGAGAGAGAAGCTAGAGGTTTAAGGGAAGGCTAATGCAACAGATGCTTGTAATCACTCTTTCCACATTAATATAGAACTGCAGCTGTGTTGTCTACTAGATGTTCTTTTATGTATTCATGTATTAGTTATCAGAGTTGTATGCTATGATTATGCTTGTCTCTTCTATGTGCAGGACTTGATCTGAAGCCGGCTCAGGGGACTTCCACCTAGTTGCATTGTGCTCTTCAACAAATCTACACGGAGGCTTGAGGTAATCTATTTGTCCTACTTTTATAGTTAATTATTGTTAATGAATATGCATGTAACTTTGTGACGGTTGTAGATAATCGTACAGTCTTCCAAAGGTCCCAGGAAGACCTTTGTAGGTATCTCCATTCTCCATACACCGTGCATTTTATCCTATAACAGAACTAGCGACTCCACTGGGTACTATACATCTAGTTCCTAGTTTACCCAGACAGTTCTCAATTTCCTCCTCCTTCTAAGACCTCCCTATACTTCTGCATTCCCTTTTTGACCCACCTAAACCTTGCTGCATTCCGCCTTCACATGTTCACCCTTGAATCTGATCCAAAAGGCCGTGTTTTGAGCTGTTTTCCCACACTAATGTAGGTTAGTAGACTACACAATGCTTTATAAATTTTTGTGTCTGCATACACAGAGCGTTAGTGGACCTAGTAACTCTCTATGGCCACTGCTACAGAGCGTTAGTCCCTTAAAATCTTGATATACAACAGTGTCTGCAAACTCAAGGAGATAGGAAGCCTGCTCATGGATTGGAAGAGGGTCTGCAACTGCATTTTGTTAGCAAGATCGGTGTCTTGAAAGTTTTTTTTTTTTTTAGGAAATAAGTTTTTTTTTCTTTCTTAAAACATTTTTTTATCAAAGAAATATCCACATTTTTTATTCATTCTTCTATCTAGTTGGTTAAAAGCTGCTTTATTTTGGTTTCAAGTAGTTGTTAGGAAAGCATTGGAAAGATTTATGTTGGTTATGCATGTGTTTTAATGACTAGGATGCGTGGAACAAATATGAATATGTGAAAGAATCTCACCTGTAGAATACGACTTGTTTTCATCAAGTTGAATATTTTTTAAAAGCATTGTCTTGTGCATGATTTTTGAGTCAGAGTCCCATCACATTTCACACGTCAACTCCCCTACTGAAGACTCTAAAAAAGTACACATAAAATTTACCTAAAATTAATCAGTAACTCTTTATTGAGCAAACAAACATTAGTTCAGGCTAGGATCTTGGGATAAGTAATGTGAGTAAACTGCTCAAGATTAGAAACCAAAACTAGTGTCATTAAAAGAGAGAAAATTCCTGCTACACTCATACTATTGGGACCACTCCAGTCAAAGCGGAGCTAAATACGAGACAACGTTGGACTGTAAGTGAAGGTAGCCCACCTTCTCTTGCAACTCCTTTGGGTATTCTCTGTATTGGGGATCCCTTTGGGGATTTCAGAGCAGAGTTGGGGACTCAGGTATCCTACCCACAGAGTGTACTGTCTATGACTATGTCCCCCCTAGTAGTGTCTATGATTTGAGGTATCCATAGTGGCCAAGCTTTTAGGGACTTACATAAGGTGATTGGGGTGGGTTTCCCTAGTAGCTAACACAAACAGACCACTCTGTCTTCAGTTTTTGGGAGGGTGCTCATCTTCACGAGAGTACTTGGCCCCTCAATCTAAGGTTCAGGTGAAGCTCAAGAGTAGCCGTAACTGTAAATTTGGCCAACCCTCTCTGTTACTCATCGTGATACTGGGTTTCATCTCCAGTGATCGGTGCTTATCAGACAGGGTGATTTCCCTCTATTTGTTGATTGATCAACTTAATGTGTTTTTTATATTTTAGGTACCTGTGTGCTATCATTGAGACTTTAACAAATATCACGATAAAATTTATTGATAAAAATTAACGGTCACCATGGCTACATCTGGCCCTCGTCGTCAATATAGATGATTTTTAGGACTTCCTCCAGTCATTGTGGAAGATCCGTCGAGCTCCAGTGAATCAGATTCCCCATCTTCGGGTAATCAATCTCCTAGATCTCACACGGAATCTGTTTGGACAACCGACGATTCAAGTTTGCCGGAGGATTTCTTTACTAAAGGATTTCTTCTTCACTTTAACCCTCCGCTTAAGAATACATTGGACCCACTCTTGGTTCCCGCGGCACCTGTACTCCTTGACTCTTTAGTTGGAACATTTCCATCCATCCCATTGACGAATAACAGGTTGTGGAACTTTTTGGACACTTTAGGTCCTCCACCACTTCCCCAGTCGATAGTCACCACCACACCGTTGATGGCAAACCCTGCTATCCCATTTGTCCAAGGTACAAACACTCACATGACATCCTCCATGAGTGGAACCCAGTGGATGCTAGGTTCCACCCCTTTAGTGTCAAAATGTATACATTCGACAAGTGCTACATACAATGCTCCTTATAACGCTCAATATAGCACTATTGGCACAGTTCCCATCCACCAAAAATATGGTCGACAACCATTGTATAGTTCAAACCCCCAAATTCAAGTATCTGTGGGCATTCCCAATATGCACATACTGGTCGGGAACGTAACAGTTCCCCCTCCATTCTCAGGCGTGCATGATCAGTCATTGATTGACATGAGCATTCCTTATGTCAATCAAGGACATATGGTTAGTTCTATGGCGAGCAAGAATCCTCAAGGAGGTCCCAACCAATCCATGGGGGCACCCTACTCACAAATTCAAATGAGTCAAGGGGGCACTACTTGTCCTAGGGGAAATTCTATACCCCAACATCAGATTCCCCAGGGAAATCCACACTACAATGCCATACCCCAAGGCAACTACTATACCACACAGCCTATGTATAATATTGTGACTCCAACAATGGGAGGACCGCAAGGTTCCTCAAGACATATGTCAATGCCTTGGTCTGAGTCAGGGGCACCATACACTTTGCCTTTCTTGGCAACATTGGATATCCCTGACTTGTATAAACTTACAAATGACCCCATCTATCATAACTTACTTTGGTTGTCGATCCCGCATAAAATACCAACAAACATCCCCAAGTTCGAAGGGAAACAAGGGGAGGATCCGGGCACCCATATCACCACCTATCATCTTTGGTTTGTTTCCAACTCCATGGTGGATGATAGTGTTTAGTTACGTATTTTTCCCCGCACCCTCATTGGTAACGCAACTAAGTGGTACATTGAGTTACCACGTGCATCAGTGAATACCTTCGACGCTCTAGCAATGAATTCTTAAAGCACTTCCAACTACCCATCCGCTATGAGACTGGGACATAGCTCCTCACTTCATTACGTCAGGATACCGCCACCCACATATCTAATCATATACATGAATGGAGATGTAGGTGAAGGTTAGTCAAAGCTCCCCTCCTAGACTATCTCTTAGCGGACTGGTTCTGCAAGTCCCTACTCCCGCAAATTGCTAAAGATGTCACTTTAGGTGGTGCGGTCACAGAAGACCAATCCATACATCGTGCCCAACACTTAGATCTGATATATTCACAGTCTAGCATTCTTTACGACGTAATCCCCAATGCCCCTCACAACTCCAACGCTTCCACTACTACCAAATCGACTGCTCTTCCTACCACTGTGATAAACTCTGTGTAGTCTACGCAAAAACCCGGTAGTAAGAACAAGAAGAATGAAAAAGACTGCTCCTTCTGAGGAGAAATCAACAAAGCAACAAAACCCAACACAGAAGGCCACTATGCCTTCTGACGATGGAAAGGATAAACCCACCAGATTCCCTTGCAAAATCTGTGCTGAAGACCACATGACATATCTGTGTCAGCATCTTCAGGAATGCACAGATTTCATTGCTAAAAAGGATACTGGTAGGACCCCCGCTACCCTAAATAATCCTTTCCCTACTCAGTAGTAGCAAAACCTAATTGTAAACCAACCGCTACCCCTGCAAGGGGGCAACGGTGGTTCACAACATCCTTCAACTAGTGAAGGATCCTCTACCGTTTACACCTTTGAAACAATAGATCTACAAACAAGAGCCAAATCCTATGGAGCTCTTGTTGCTCATGCAGAGGAACCTTCCTCAATTCAAAACCCACTGCCGCCTAAAATTTGCATATCAAAAGGCCAGTTGCTAACCTTGTGATTCACCCCCCTAAAGGGGCACTTTGATGCAAAACGCATAATACATATGCACATGTCACCCAAAACTACAACATTATAGAAGACTTGGCGCAAGCGTCGTCGGCTATGTTGGTGCTCGAAGTATTACAAACATGTCTCACACAAAGGAAAGCTTTGCTTTTGGCTATTGGTGGTATGACCCACAGGATTCCATGCTTGCAATTTTCAACATGGAAAAGTGTAAACCTCCCCTTTCCCACCAGCTTTCATTTCAGCTGCAAATCTTTTTGAAAGGTAAAGGTATACATAGAACTATCATCGACGAAGGTGCTTCTACCTGCGTCATGTCAGCTTCATGTTGGCTCACTTTGGGTTCTCCAAACCTATCCCTATCGTCGAATTCCCTTAAAGCTTTTTACAGCCACACTTTCATCCCAAAAGGTTACCTAGCTAGCTATCCCATAACCTTAAGTGGGAAAATGGTAACGTTAGATATTAAAGTCGTGGATCATAAACTTGACTATAATCTGCTTTTGGGCCGCACTTGGACTTATGCCATGAAGGCCATTATGTCTTCGGTCTTCCGTATCATCCTCTTTCCATTGGATGGAAAGATAGTCACAGTGGATCAACTATCCTTTTGCACCCCAGGTTACTCTTTGTTACCTAGCAGCTCTGTACCCTTAGTGGGTGGTGTACCTGACTCTTACGTTATTATCAGTACCGGTCGACTGAAGGCTTCTTTCTTGATGTGTTGTTTCCCTCTTCAGCCGTCAAAGGTTCCACAAATGGTTAATATGCTTTCATCCATTCCTCATGAACCGACCGATCCATGGATCCTACTAGCTCCTTTAGACATTGACACTTATGGAGAAAAAATGATGCTATCACCAGCTAAATTGGCCTACCAAGCCATTCAATTTGCACCCAAATCTTCGGTCTCTTTGGTTACGACCAATTGTACCACTTCCCCTCCCATAACATCTCCTTCTTTCGATCCCCTCAATCAAGTCATACCTATTGATGCAAGGATCCCCCTGCGCATACCCACAGTATGCATAAAGAGGCATATACCTTGTCCCAGGCATTTAACTCTCTAAAGAGTCAAATATTTTATTATCAATGGTTAAGGCCCTTTATCAGTTCCTTTGTATCAGAACTCAATCACCCCGTTTTAGACCCTCTATCGGGACTATATCAACCCTTTAAACCTTCATTATCCCCTTTAATGAAGCCTCCCTCAAATATTCCTTATCGGAACTTAAGGAACCCTTCGGAACCTTTATATGACCCATAATTCCAAATATATATATATATATATATAATTAAATATATATATTATAAAAATATATATATATATATATATAAATATATAAAAATATATCCACATACCCTTTTCCGCCTTCCATAAGGTTTTTGCATAGATTTCAAGGCTTAACCTCATCGCAATTGGCTATCGGCTTTGTCTATAGTCCCTCATCACCCCTTCTTTTTCAATATGCGACTTTCCCTTTAAACCTAGGAAATACACTATCAGAACTTAAATATTCATTATCCTCTTTACAAAGGAAACCTCCAACCGAACGCATATGTGGACTTCAAATTCATAAAGCCCACGACTATATTTGTCATCGGTTCTGTTTCCTGTAGTCGCTCCATAGTGCCGCACTATGTGAATAGCTGATCTCTGATTAGACGATGTCTCTAATTGCAATTTGTGATCAGATCTTAACCGTCGATCTGATTTGCGATTCAATGGTTAAGATTAAGTCGCGCAATCGCTTATCGCTCAACCTCAACGCCAGGCTCCTTCCCTTTCCACATGTTGATCCGATAACTTTACAGACTTGATGGGGAAATAAACCAATCGCTATAATATTTCAAGTCCGACACTTGATTCCAACTGTGTTTTTCACCATTTCTTAGTGTAGTTCAGGTTTTAAATTTGTGGGAGTTAAACTGTATGATGATCCCACTGATGCGATATTTTTCCTTCCTGATTCGATCTTAGCTGTTGATCTTCCTGGATCTAACAGTTCCTGAGCATCAATCTTCGCTCCTCCGCTCACTCCTTTTATTCAGAATTTACACTAAGTCTTCATTTTTGCTCTTCTTTAAAGGTCTCGTCCTGCTGTTATTTTGCTCTGCACTCTTTCTTCTAATCTTTGATTGGTCCTTCTAATGGATTCAACACTCCCTCTCAATCCTCATCTTTATGTATTCTTTGTGTGATCGCGACACTTCACCTGCACACACACACACACACACACACACACACACACACAGATATATATATAATTCGAAATTGAATAAGTGTTAGTATCGAATCATGGGAGAAGAGCGACTTTTTTATATATTATAATATTATTAATATTATATAATATTATATTATATTATTTATTATTTTTATTATATATTATATTTATATATATATACAAAATGAGACTCTTTATGTCTTCTTGGCCTAATCTTCTAATATCAATGGCCTTTATTCCAATTCTGCCCATAGGCTTACAATCACTCCAAATATCTAACCAATCTTAAACATCTAACTCCTCTCTCTGCATTTTAGGCTTACATTTATACCTAGGGATTCTAAAACCAATTCTGGTTTAGATCCATGAATTCCTTAACAAAATTCCTAAATCACTTCCTCATTCCTAAAACTCCTCTCTAAACCCTAGATTCATGAACTGACTCCTAACTATGATTTACAATCAATTCTCAATTCTCTCATCACTCAGCTATCCTAAATCTCTCATGTTCTCCTACATTCGAGAACATTTACAATAAAGCCTCACAATGTTCAATTAATTCCTACACTCATTAAAATCACTCAAAACATTAAATAATTACATAAATCCAATACTTAGGAAACCAACTTCCTTGAAACACAAGACCCCCTATTTATACTAGAATACAATGATAATATTGAGCTGGATGCTCCTGCATCAAACTGCCCATGTAGGAAAATTTATGACCACCTGGTCATAAGCCTGGATAATTGTTTCCTCCTGGATCTCAAACTTTATTTTGTAATCTGTCCTTGCTTGTCAATTGCTCTATTGCTACTGTTGTCTGTTGTTGTTCTCCGGGTCTCCATACTTTATGCTGTAATGCCCCACTTGCCTTGCTTTCGTAGTCTGCTAGTGTATTCTTCTTGTTGTCACTCCTCTTCTTTCTTGTTGTTATCTTCTTCTGAGACACCTTTATCATTAACCTTCTTATCAATTCAATTTCTCCATCCAGTATATCCTCTGTCTACGGATTGTTTTCATCCCTTGATTGTTGAACTCTCATTATTGCTTGTTTTTCACTTATTCGAGTTTCTTCCTTTCCATCCTTAATCTCTTCTTTATTATTGTTTTGCACCTTTTCTGTTGTTGCTATATTGTCTTTCAAAACAATTTCCTTCTTCTATTTTCTGCACCTGTCAACTTCTTCTTGATTATTATTTATGACAACTATTTTGTCATCCTTCTTCAACAATCTATCCTGAACATTTATCCTCTGCTCTTCCACATTTCTCCTTTGAAAGTATAACTCTCTATATAACTCAATGATTTTACATGGAGTGAACTTTGGAAATTTTACACAATCTCCCATTGCTTCATTTGCTATTGACCCATCATCACATGGTCCTTCTTTCTCTGCTAAATCTTTCTTGAAACCCTTCAGTAGATGTTCTTCCTCTTCTTCTTTCATTTGGATGTCCACCTGTGCCAAATATGCTCCAACTTCTACAACAACATCTTCAATTATAAGACAATAAAAAATATAAGGTCCCTGTACCTCTTCTTCCTTTGGCAACACTTCAGTATGTTGCTATGATCTCTCTGTCAATTCCTCTGTCAGCACATCAGTATGCTGATTCAAACTCAAAGGACCCTTGAGACTATCAACTAGTCTCCCCTTCTCATCATATATTTCAATGATGTCTTCCAACACTTGTCCACTGTAGTGAATTGATTCTTTTCTAGTCTCTTTGTCATTTTCTGCTTCAAAACTTTCATCTTCTGGAAGTTATTCTTTCACATCTTTGACAACTTTAAAAGACTGTCTATCTTCTTCCCAACCTACAATCATACACAAGTCATTAGTTTTAAAAATAAAATACCTTCTGGTCTCACTTGATGCTTCAGTCATCAAGTCTTCTAGTTGCTTCGAATCATTCATATGATTCAACTCCTCTAGCTCTTCATCACTTTTCAAAAAGTAATGGTCCACTTGTTGGTTCATGTATCAAAACTTCAACATCTTCTTCAACATCTTCATTTTGTTTTAGCTCAACTCTTTCGAGCTTCTCTATCCTATGTTTGTCATCTATAATCTGTTCAAGTTCCCTTAGCTCCTTTATTAACTGCATATTTACTTGCTAATCCCTCTTCTCTTGTAGCCTCTGCCACTTCACTTTCTTTCTCATGACATAACCATGCTTCTGGTCTGCTTCATGTCTTTGCAACATCTCCATTAACACTTCAAGATGCACTGCTATCTCAACCTTATCCCTCTCATATTCCTCTTTGTTTAACTATCTCTGTATGCTATTTGTCTTAGCATCCTTCTCCTTTTGTCCTCTACTGTGGTCTCTTTCAGAACCTCTGTTATGACTGTCACTAGTCATCATCCTCTCCATCTCTATGAGTTCCTCACTCACTTCACTATGAGTTGCACTAAAGCCTCTTCAACAGCAAGTCTTGTCCTGCTGCCAGTTACCTCACCAAGCTCTCCTCACTCAGTCTTTTGGCAAGAAATTGGTTCTCTATCCGTAGAACCTCCTTTGAGCAATTCTCTTTTCTCCTTCTAGGCTTCAACTCATCTTCATATTCTAAGAACACAACTATCCTCTTTATCCAATCTCTATTGGAATTCCTCAAGGGCTTGCCACATCTCTATTTTCACTTAGAAATTTTCACCAACTTCCTTTATCTCTTGGCAATTCTACCCACATCCTCTGTGGAATTGCCTTTTAGGAGTTGCAACAATACTTCTGCATCAATACAAAGACTACAACTTTCTAATTTTCATTCCAAATAAAACCATATCATCTTACCTTCAAGATCTCGGTCTGATCTTGTCCTTCCATTCACCTGCACTTTTGAATGGATTGTCCTTTCCACTAACCTTCAGCTGTTCTTCAAATTCTGCCTCTTCAAAAACTTACAAACACTCCTCTTACAGTTTAACTATTGTAATCCTGCTATAAAATTTCACTCATTCAATATTTGTTAAACATTAGACAAATTTTCATACCTTCACTTACCTTCGGGATCTCAACATTTCTGCAAATCTGTCTCAGCAAATCTTTGTGCTTCCATTGCACAAATCTTCAATATTTAGCTACTATCAATCAGATTTAGAATCTAATTTTTTCTTCCAATACTCCGACTTTATCTTGGTAAAGCTTAACTATCAGCAACAATTCCTTTTTTGTTGAGTTTCCTTTCCACTCAGAAATCCTTAACAATTCCTTCTCTTGAGATACTTCATTAGCTGCAACCATTAATTTTCAATCTATTTCTTTGTCAACAAAATCAAATCAGAATTAAACAAACAATCCTTATATGATTTCTCCATCCTCTCTTCACATCCGAGTGAATCTCCATTCTCCAAACATCGCTGTGAATCCTTCCTGTCTCTACAATCTCTCTTCATTCTTGTTCACCTACCTCTAAAAACTTAATTGTTCTTCTCCATTCTCCCAGTTGTACTCTAGTTGCTTCGTTGTTAGATTAGAATCTGATCTCCCTTGCTTGCATACAAATCTTTCCAAATATCTTTGTTCTAGATTCTTTCAAGAAACTTTCACCCATAATTGCTTTGTTCTGCCTTATACCAAATGGTTAATTTATAATTCAGCTCTAATACCAAAATGATGTAGGGATCCCCCTGCGCATACCCACAATATGCATAAAAAGGCATAAATACCTTGTCCCAGGCATTTAACTCTCTAAAGAGTCAAATCTTTAACTATCAATGGTTAAGGCCCTTTATCAATTCCTTTGTATCGAAACTTAATCACCCCACTTTAGACCCTCTATCGGGACTATATCAACCCTTTAAACCTTCATTATCCCCTTTAATGAAGCCTCCCTGAAATATTCCTTATCGGAACTTAAGGAACCCTTCAGAACCTTTATATGACCCATAATTCACACACACACACACACACACACACACACACATATATATATATATAGCACATAAAAAACCTTCATTCACCACTCATTCCCATTTACAAAGAAACACTATGTAAGCATACCTTTTTCCATCTTCCGTATGGTTTCTGCATAGATTTCGAGGCTTAACCTCATCACAATCGACTATCGGCTTTGTCCATAGTTCCTCATTGCCCCCTCTTTTCCGATAGGCGACTTTCCATTTAAACTTGGGAAATACACTATTGACGCTTAAATATTAATGATCATATTTACAAAAGAAACCTCCGACCAAACGCATATGCGGACTTCAAATTCATAAAATACGCGACTATATTTGTCGTCGGTTCCACTTCCTATAGTCACTCCATAGTTCCGCACTATGTGAATGGATGATGTCCAATTAGACGATGTCTTCGATTGCAATTTGCAATCAGATATTGACCATTGATCCGATATGCAATCTGATAGTTAAGATTAAGTTGTGTGATCGCTTATTTCTCAACCTCAATGCCAGGCTCCTTCCCTTTCCACACGCCGATCTGATTACTTTACAAACTCGATAGGGAAATAAACTAATCCCTATAATATTTCAAGTTCGGCACTTGATTTCGACTATTTTTTCACCATTTCTTCATGTAATTCAGGTTTTACATTTGCGAGAGTTAAACTGTATGATGACCCCAACGATGCGATATTTCGCCTTCCCGATTCGATCTCAGCCATTGATCTTCCTAGATCTAACAGTTCCCGAGCATCATTCCTCGCTCCTCCGCTCACTCCTTTTATTTAGAATTTACACTAAGTATTCATTTTTTCTCTTCTTTAAAGGTCTCATCCTACTGTTATTTTGTTGTGCACTCTTTCTCCTGAGCTTTGATTGGTCCTTCTAATGAATTCAACACTCCCTCTTGATCCTCATCTTTATGTATTCTCTGTGTGATCGTTGCACTTCACCTACACATATATATATATACAGAACGATATAGTTCACTCTTATCTCACGATTCGATACTAACACTTATTCAATTTGGGATTAAATATTTGTACATATATATAAATCAATACATAGTTACAAAATGAGACTCTCTATGTCTTCTCGACCTGATCTTCTAATATCAATGGCCTCTATTCCAATTCTGCCCGTAGGCTTACAATCACTCCAAATATCTAACCTATCTTAAACATCTAACTCCTCTCTCCGCCTTTTAGACTTACATTTATACCTAGGGTTTCTAAAACCAATTCTGGTCTAGTCTCATGAATTCCTTTACAAAATTCCTAAATCTCTTCCTCATTCCTAAAACTCCTCTCTAATCCCTAATTCATGAACTGACTCCTAAACTAATATTTACAATCAATTCTCAATCATCTCATCACTCAAATATCCTAAATCTCTCATGTTATCCTACATTCGAGAACATTTAAAATAAAGCCTCACAATATTCAATTAATTCCTACTCTCATTAAAATCACTCAAATCATTAAATAATTACATAAATCCAATACTTAGGAAACCAAATTCCTTGAAACACAAGACCCCCTATTTCTACTAGAATACAATGACAATATTGAGCTGGATGCTCTTGCATCACCTATGGATGAATCTATTAGGGAGATCACGAGTTTAGAAGAGTGACCTTGGGAGGAATCACACCATCATGTTTCGATATCTGATTCAGACATGATGCCTCTTCAAATCCTTTCATCTGACACACTTGAAATCATTTCCTCACCATATACGACTATCCAAAATTTGGACTCGGAGGGAAACATGGGCAATCTTTCAAAGACATTTCTCATCAATATTTCAGTCAAGACATGCATCGTGGAAAACATATAGATTGGAGCCAATCGCAATCCTAAGGAAATTGTGAGCTTCACCTACCCTTTTAAGGACTTCTGCGATGTTTTTCCATAGTCTTATGAGGAAATGCATGGCATTGTTGATGCCCCGAAAATCGTTACATCAACATCGGGGGATAACCACTCGGTCCGGACCTTAATACAGCTCCTTTTCCGTTTGGGATGGTGGCTCCGACTGGATATAATGGGACCAGTTTCCCAATAGTGAATAGAAAGGGGGTGAATGAATGATTGGTTTTCTAACAAGTGATAATAAATGGAGGACTTATTATAAAATGAAAAACATAAATGACTATTTTATCCCGGGAAGCTTCTATTCTTTAAGTGCAATGTTTAATAATCTATGTTTGTTGATAGTCATATAGATGACACTATGCAATAAAAAAAGACATTCATTTAAATGATAATTGCTTCGTTCAAAGAGTTGAACGAAGTAATTGATAAAGCGATATTACACTTCTCTTTTATATTACTGATACATGCATGATTGAAAGAATAGCAAACTGTAAACATCCAATAGTGGAAAGCATAAAGTTTACTGTTAAAACACATTCATATATTCAATAATAGCATAAATGACCAAACAACAATTCACATAAAAGGAATAAATTCAGACATAGATAATAATACCATATGAGCTGCGAATTATTCCCTACACCAATCACAATTTGAATTCCTTCTTCTGATTTAGAAATACTTTAAAATAAAGGCAATAGTGCACATTCATATCAAAGCTTCATTGTCAAAATTTGGAAATATTTGGTCCAGCCTTCATAAAAGAATATGCTTGAAGTACAGTAGTGCAACTTCAAGCTTAAGTCATATACAAAAACTTTACGACCCTTTCTAAATGCATGAAAGGGTCTATAAATATTAAACTAAGCTAACAAACTACAAAATTAAAATGCTACTAAATCGGTATAATCCGATCTTAAAATATCTCCCCCACAGTGATCTGGAAATTGGCAGCGATGATTCATTCTTCTGGTTGTTTGCCCTTTGTCCTGAGTTGGCATATTGCCAACATTGGCTCCACTTCTTGAGGGCGGCTGAGTCGAGAATTGATTTGAGCAGCATAGGTGGCATCATGTATATCGGGAATGATACACCCGATTGCATCCGTTAGGCATTT
>APFE030602683.1:0-10875 GCA_000404065.3 Pinus taeda | reverse complement strand
AATGGGTCAAATGGTTGCCTCTGGCAGAATGGTGGTATAACACTTCCTTCCATACAGCAACAAAAATGACCCCATTTATGGCACTTTATGGGTATCAGCCACCATCCATCACATCATATTTAAGAGAAAATTCTAAGGTTCAGGCAATCGAACATCACATCGAACATCAACAACAAGTCCTCCAACTCTTAAAGGATAACCTCGTGTTGGCACAGAATAGAATGAAACAACAGGCAGATCAACATCACAGTGAGAGAAGTTTTGATGTAGGTGATTGGGTATTCCTACGGCTACAACCATATAAGCAAATGTCCCTCAAGCAAGCTAAGAAGGATAATAAATTATCACCAAAGTATTATGGTTCACACAAGGTATTTCAAAAGATTGGTACTATGGCATACAAATTGGAGCTTCCTGCAGCTTCTTGATTGCACTCAATTTTCCATGTTTCATGTTTAAAGAAGGTTATAGGCGACAAGCTCCTAGTTCAAACAATATTTCCAGAACTTGATGAGGAAGGAAAAATTATATTGGAACCGATAACAGTCACAGAAACAAGAACTCGATAACTACGAAATCGATCAATTTCGAAATATCTTATCAAGTGGAAGAACTTATCCGCTGAAGATTCCACATGGGAGGATGAGAATTTTATACAGAAGTATCCAGAACTACTCAAGCGTTGAGGACAACACTATTTTGAAGGAGAGAGGCATGTTGGGTCCCTATAATACTAGTGATTACCCCATTACTATTGCAGTTATACCCCTTATTAATATTGTTGTGCCCCTATTATCCCCATATTGTTATTACTGTGCTCCATAGAATCCCTCTATTATTATTTTTGTGGCTTTACATTATTATTGTTAGGTCGGCTGGTTTATATTATGACTCCTTAGACTCCTATATATAGAAAGGAGGTTTTCTCATTTGAATCATCCAAGAATTGTTCATTTATGTAATGTAAAGCAGGTTGTCCCCTCGAAGAGGCTGAATTCTAAGGCGTTGATCTATCTTTTCTATCTTTCTTGAAGTTGTTTTCATAACACCTCCTCATAGGCCAAGGATACCAGGATTAACTCTTTGGAAGAGTTAATTATTGAATTGTGACACAATCCCAAGGATATTAAAGCTACTAAGAAGTTGATAAAGAAGAAGAATGATGATATTGTTGCACTAAATAAGAAATTGAAAATTCCCCAACTGCAACATCCTCAGACACTTGAAGTCATAGAGAACCAAACCAAACATGAAGAGTTGATGGACTTTGTCCTAAAACTCAATGATCAACTGAGGGAGACAGAGAAATAATTGGATAGCTTGATCCAATTGAAACAGATTGACATTGCATCAACTTCTATAAATGTCATCCCTACAGTATCTATGGTAGTCCCTTTTACACTGGCAGCTTCACTTGCACCAATAGCTCCACCTGCCACAACATTGCCAGTAACAGCAGAGTCTACAACAGTAGCAGAGGCATCAGGAGAAAAGGTAGAAGAATTAGTTAGAGCCATGGAAGAGATGTCAATTTAGGCTATAGAAATGAATAGACTAAAGGAAAAGGTGGCAAGCTTAGAGACTGATTATAAACTTGCACAAATCATGCAAAACAAAGAAACTCAGAAGGACAACAGAATGAGTGAAAGGTCAAAGCCTTGGAGAAAGACTTGACATTAGAGAAACCCCTTTCGAAAGCCAAGGAACTGTTATGGGCCAATATCATTGACTCCATCTAGGATATTTGGCCATCTATTTAGGTTATGTTTGAGCACATAAAACTGATAAAGATAGCTATAATATTTATTCATAAAGTCAAGGAGGAATTGGGTGATATGCATGTGGATGTGAATAAACTCATCCTCTTCCTCAACAAAAAAAATAGATATGAGCTTCAGGAGCTCAATATAGAGGAAAAAACTAAAACTATTTTGGAAATAAGGAAGGTTCTTTCCAAGAGGAACCTAATGCTAAAGTTGGAGGAAAAGTACAAAAACATGTAGGTGGCCATTGATAGATTCATGGCCAAATTCTAAATTTTGAGGGAAAAAGGATTGCCCAGTCCATTGGTCATCAATGACAAGCTTATGACACAACAGGACTATGACAATAGACTAAGGCAGTTGGCTAAGGAACAAACTAGCACTTCATCTATAAAAGCATTGCCAATAGGCAAAGCTTTGTATAACACCTTCGAGAACTTGTTTTTTTCTCCAACATGAGTTTAAACACTTATTCATCACTAATCCCAGTTTTTCCAAGTATACCAAAGCTAATGAGATATACCAAAGGATGATGAATGTCAAATTACCTGAGGCAGAATGGTAGGAAAGCATGACTGATGTGCTATGAGAAATTTACAGTAAAACGTTATTGCATAGTAAATAGAGCAACCAAGTAAATAGATGAAAACAGGACAATAGGGTCAAAGAGTATCAGGTGAAAGGTAAAAATTGAAGAAGATTCCAGCGTAAGAGACCACAACTGCAACCCAACATACAGGGCTGCAAATCCAAACGTAAAATCCAGTAGTACCACAATAAAGGGGACAGCATGAAATAGTTCAATAGATGTCTCTATCTTCTTGCAAGAAGATATTTGTATTTCCTAGAATAAATCTCAAGTTTGTTTTGAGATATTTTGTAATAGTTTTTGTATAAATAATTCACCATTTGAAGTATGTAGGGTGGATTCTTAGACATTTCTATAGACATTTTTTATCAAAGACTGTAAGCTATTGTATCACTGATTGGACCAGTAATTGGATTAATGAATAAAGACAAGACATTTCACTGGCTTCATGTGCAGAGCGGAGTGTAGACAACTATTTTCTCTTGTGTTGTTATTTTTCTTTAAAAGTTTTCCACAATCTTTAATGTATCTGAAATCTGAATGCTATAATATGGAATGATATCTCAGAATTTGCTTCATTGCACTCTATTTTAACTATTATGCATTTTAATGTTTTATGCTAATTATCTAAGTTAAGGAATTCTTGATTGCTCCTTAGTTTAGGCAGTCTCCCTGTAATCTATGGCAAAGGATTCTTAGTTTCCCTTTGTTCATGATTATCCTCTGTTCCTCATTTTAATCCCGGTCTGAGAACTCTTAAGTTCTCTCACACCCTAGTTAAGATCATTTCACCCGTCTGGCCCAAAGACCTGCACTTTACTCTGCTAGCTTGCCCTTTGAACACTCCCTTTAGTGAGTTAATTCTAGTTCTGCTACCCTCCTTTGAGTCCATAGCCCAATGGTCCAAAGGCATTAGTCTATCCATCTGTTTTAAGGATTCCATCATCCAACCATTCAATACAAATCAAAACTCCCTCAACCTTCAGATCTAGCCTAAAATCCCAGCAAACAATGCTAAATCATATAGAGAGAGCCCTCTCCGAGTCATAGTTTGGATAGAGCCTATATTTAAGAGATTGGTTTGTGGTTACCTTGGTCCTTTCCTTCTTCAAACTTCTAGGGAAAAGTTCTAAGCGATAACAACTCTAATAATCCTTTTACTTCTTCCTCCTTTAGCTCCTTCCTTTTAGGACTAGGTGTTTCTTCAATTATGATGGGAGTAGGAAAGGGTGGTTTCAGTTTCTCACTGAACCTGATTCTAGTACTTCTATTCTATTATAAATAATCTACTGGGTATGCCTACTTACCTTGGGCTTTGTAGGGTGCTTATGCCTACCAAGGTAGTCGCACTCACTTTTTCTTCTTATTTTAGGGCATCTATCCTCTTTTGTTTTGATGGGTTGGCCATTTCCTTCCCTTTTCTTTTTTTGGTTGTGACCTTCTTTAGTTTATTGAGGTCTTCTTGGGCCTCTAAGATTTCCTACATATCCATGTCTACAAAATCAACCTAAGGGATAAGATGTTGCATGTCATCTAGTGCACTTGTGACAATTAGCTTGATTAGGTACTGATGGGATAGGTAGTTGTGTTTTCCCTTTTTTACCTTAGCACGTATTTATTTTAGGGACTACATGAGGAAAAAGGGAATAGTTAGCAACTCATTAACTAGAAGGTGGGATTGAAACCATGATTGGTATAACGATATAAACTAGTAGGCATAAACAATTCTTAGTTTGTTTTCATGGGAAATATACTTAAGAATGTGGTAAGCGACTTAATCCCAAGGGTTAGGTAGACTTTCTCTCCCTTTACTATTATTGTCTACATCAAGCTTCTCATTTCGCAAGAAAAATCCCCTCTTAGTAGTGATGGCTTCCTACATTTCTTCCTTGTTCCAACGCATCCCCTTATGGAGAGTTGTAATTTTGCTAATGGAATCCTTTTTTATATAGATCACTAGCTCTTTGATTACAGTGACAAGTTATTTCCCTTCTAAGTTTTGTAGGTTTAGTGCAAACTCCATGGCTGCCTCATCATCAAATCCTCTAAGTTTCTCAAAGAATTCCAACCAATGAAAATTTTCCAGTATCGTTACAACCTCATGGTATTGATGGATTATATTAGTATCTTTAGGTTCCTTCCAATTGAAATTGCCCCCCATTTTATCTACAAAGCTCTTCCAAGAAAATTTTAAAGGTCTTTTCTCTAAAATTTTGTGAGGCTTATTACTTCTTTCTATAACTAGAAGAGAAAAATGTTTCGTTTTTGTTGCTACAAGAGACAAAGTTTCCTGTCGCAACAAGTTGCTTTGTTATTTTTTTAATGGGAAAGAGCAACACAATTTTATCTCATTTTTCCTATTAGACCAAGCATCAATTTATGGAAAAAAAACTAGTGAGCATGGCTTCTTGCGTCCTCTCATACACCTGTTATTTCCACAAAGAAACCATTAATGCTTTTAGAGTTCTTTAGTTGCCTTCCCCGGAAACGGCGCCAAAATGTTGGCTAGTTGAATTGTTTGTAAATTAAACATCCAAGTACCACATTAATTATCGACCAGGGAAAGTCCTTTTATTTCAAAGGCACTGTGTACTGTATGTACTTAAAATCCAAAAGCATCAAAAGCTGTAGCATACGTACTTCTTATGTTATATCATTACAGTACTTTAAAATGAAAACAATTAATTATAATTACAAATCTGAGAAACGAAATAATAGACGTTCTGCTGGCAGAGGATCAGGACCCTATCCTCCAGATGGGGATGTCCAGCACCTGCCCCTGTTATCAGAATTGCTAACGCACACAGCACTCTCATTCACCGGTGAGAAACAAATTCAAAAAGCAATGAAACAGAGTACTCGTAAAGCAAAGAATACCAGAGGTAATACTGTCGAATCCACACAGAGTACCGAGAAGAACTTACCATACATCTACACAATCGACAGGAAAATAAATGGGTGAATCTTGTGAGGAAGGTGGGCCCAGTCCTTCTCACAAGATTCCCCGAGAAGACGAAGACGGATTTAAGTGCTCAAAACCAGTTTATATTCATCTGCCAAAAAGATTGAGTACAATGGAACTCAGACTTGCTGATGTTCTTCAAAACCTTAGTTACAGACCGACCATTGACATCCCGTTTCATGTAGATGTCTCCTCTTTATAGAGGAGACATCTACTACAATAGAATATTACAGCTTTTCAGTTAATACTTTGTGTCAAAAATAAGCAAATTAGAATGCTGTTACAACCATATGATAATGCATCCTTTTCTGGAGCTTTGGCTGTTACACGGCGGATAACTGATTGTTTCCTTGGGATTGTCATCTCCTTCGCCATTTCCCCATGCTGTTCATGCTGACTGTATGCTTCTTCTCTAAACTTCCGCTTGATTATGCCATGTTACCATTCTTTAGATAGCTGCCATATGTTGTCCGTGGCTATTACAAAATAGCTTGCTTTGGATAATTACTGTTGCTGGTATTGTGGCAGCTGCGCAGTTGCTGTTTTTGGTGTTGCAGCAACTGCGTAGTTGCTGTTTTTCGTGTTGCAGCAACTATTCACTATACTCCTGCAAGCTTATGACAGTTGTTTAACAATTTTAGTCAGCATTTCCACGGATAAGTAAAAAGATATTTACGAATATGAAATAAACAATTAAATATAGACTTGCAGAAGGTTACTTCATACCTTGGGGTTAATATATCATTATGAAATAAAAGCTTTTGCTTATGACTGTAAAAAGGGTAAATATACGGCAAAAGATAAGGTCAAAAATTGGTCAATTGTGAGTCCCAACATCCCCCCCAACTGAAGAGATTGCATGTCCCCATGCAATGTCTAATCTGAGTCTGAGTCGGAAAACTGGGACGAGCAATGAAGATTACTAAGACAATAGCTGAAGGGAGCATCATCGAACCTTTCTCTGAAACCATAAACAGTTCTCATTTGTTTCCATATTGCTGCCTCTTCTCTGTTAGAAAGTTCAAACTTCCCCTTATACTGATCACCTGGTAACCATAAAAGTGGCAACTTAAACCTGTAGCCTATCCATTTTTCTGCACAAAATTTCATGCTTTCAACATACCGAGGTACCCTTGATAATGCTACTTGCAGATTTGATGGGTTATATGGGTGATACTCTTTCCTTTCTGCGGGGCAGTTATCCCAAAATATTTTATTTGCTTCCACAACCAATGATGCTTTGGTTTTTATATACTGCTGACAGTCTGTTAGGACCTCTGTTCGCAGTTTCATAACATGATCCTTCATCTCATTATTGCCTATCATTTTTAAATGCTGCGAAATGAAGGCGGCAGGGTTCTGAGGTTCAGCTCGAATCCATAAAAGGAAATTTTGTTCGTTCTGGAAACCTGAGACATAGGCATTTTTCCAGGTGAGCTGGTTTGCCAGAAAGGAAATGAAAGCTCTCAATTGTGTATCACCTACTACAGGTATCATATTGATGTTTCTTTCTTCAGATACCGCCTCATTGTGGAGGTATAATTCACATAGCAGGTTCTGGTCATTTTTGGGTGCTCCTGCAAAAGTTGCCATGAACTGATCAGCTGTGACCACTCAATAGGGTCTCCCTTCCTTGATAGCCTTCAACTGAATAAATGCAAGCCTTTCCCTCAAGAATGTGGCATAGTTGAAGGAGGGCTTCCTTGCTGCGAGCATCCTTTGGCACAGCTCAAACATCAGGGACATCCTGTGTTTTAGTTCCTTAATTTCTTTATATTGTGCCCTGCACTGTTCCAGTGCTTTCCAGTTCTTATAGGCATGATTAAACCAGGTTCCTTTCTATTGTTCAAATGCTTTCCCTTGAGATTGATGATATTCTCTCCACCATATGCGTTTGAGTTCCAGAAAACTTTTTGTTTCTACCCCTGCATCTTTAACAGTAGGGGGCTCTGTTTGCATGTAGGCATCAACTGAAATTGTCTGTTCCGTAAGCTGGAATAATCCAGCATCACTTTCCAGCAAAGCTTCTTTCTTGTTTTCTTTTGGGACTATTTTCTCTTCCTTTATAGTTGTCTGGGTAAGCCGGGGTGATTCTACATCTTCTTCCATAATAGTCTGGGTAGGCCGGGGTGATTCTGCATCTTCTTCCATAATAGTCTGGGTAGCATCGGGATGATTCTTTGTTTGCTCTAGTGCAGCCTCTAAGGAACTTACTGGTTCTTGTGTAACAATAAGTTCCTGTCCTTGATCTTGCATGTTTTCCAGACAACCTGTTGGTTCTTGTGTGTCAACGGGTCTGACTGACTGCGATTCTTCTAAGGATCCTGTTGGTTCTTGTGTCACAACAGGATTTTTCTTCTGCGTTTCCTGTGAAACTTCTGTTGGTTCTTGTGTAACAACAGAGTTCTCATTCTGTACCTCCTCTGAAGCTGGGTCTTCCTCCTGCATTTCCTGTGAAACTCCTGTTGGTTCTTGTGTAACAACAGGGTTCTCATTCTGTAATTCTTCTGAAACAGGTTCGTCCATCTGCACATTCCCGGGGCTTTCAGATGTGTAGCAACAGGTTTTTCAGCATCATCAAACTCCTTTGTTTCATTTTCAGCCTCAAGGGCTTCCTCTATTGGCTCCTTCACTAATCTATACCCTGCCTGAGCATATATCTCGCCACAACTTGTACAGATATATTTAGTATCTTTGCTTTTATCTGCTGCCGAGGCTGCTCTTGCCAAAACGTGCAAACTGAATTCTGCTTCATAAGCTTCCTTGATTCTTATTATCTCTTTCTGGTAATCCTGAATCTGAGCTTTCAGAAACTCAATTTCTTCTTGTAGGGCTGGTATCGTAGTCTGATCCTGTGGGATAGTAGATCCGAGTGGAGGCCGAGGTTCTGCTACATCAATTTGGTCAATATTTCCCACAGGTGGTTCTTGTGTGTCACCTGGGGTAGTGGCTGGTTCTTGTGTTACAGCCACTTTCTCACTATCATTGTGGGTGTCGGCAGCTGGTTCTTGTGTTACAGCTACCTTAAGATATGAGGCCATGAAGCTATGAATGCTCTGTATCTCAGCCTCTGTGGGTGAGGGAGAAGGGTTTCGGGAAGTGGCCAGAGTACGGGGTTTCAAAAGAATGGATGGTGGGCTGGAGGGCTTAGGGGACTCGTCTACTGCCATTTTTCGTTTTGGTAAAAAGGCAGAAAATTGAGGTATCTTTCTTTTTCTGCTGATTCTTATAACTGAAGTGATAGTCGGGGTGGTGGATACTTTGGCTGGAACCCTCGTTCTTTTTCTTTTTACTAAGGTTTCCTTTGGCTGCTGCCTTTTTCGTTTAAGCTGCATAATTGGGATATTATCTTCAGAATCATCAGTGGAGATACTGAGTATGGGGGCGGGAGAATTGGTTCTCTGGGGAGACACAGTTAATTCCACTGCTTCTTGTTCCTTTTCTATAACATGCAGAGGTATTTGCTGGGGCTGTTCGGGGCTATGCTTTGTCTGCTAGGGGTCTTCCGAAGGGGTTTTCTTGGGGGTGTCGTCCATTTGTTGAGGAGGCTCCTGGTCTTGCTGAGGTATATTCTCAGCTTGACAAGAGGTTTCCTCTTGATGGGGACTGCCCTGCACAGGCTGTGGACTTCCTTCCCTTGGATGGGGATTAATGGGGGGTGGCGGAATGTTTAAAGGAAGAGCCCTGTTAATCAACAGTTGAACTAGGCGATGGTGTTTTAGGGAGAGGGCTGGATTCTTCGCTTTCATAGCATATCGTGCCATATTTTTAAGACAACCCAGCAAATAATATGGCATATTCACTAATTGACCATTTCTTAAGTGATTTAACAGGAAGAAGTCGTGTTGGTAGATTACCTGGTAACGACCTTCGCAGGTTAGATAATGCTTGACGAATTCGGCGATTCTTGGCCATGGTTGAGGTAGCGACCGCAATGCTACACCTCTACCCTTGGTTTCTACCTCCTCGCCCGGACGGAGAAAGTCTTGTTGCGCGTTCAGAATCACTTGTTTTCTGCTGAACCATCTTGTACCAGTAGTTGGAAGTCCGGTGACTTCGGCTATGAATTCTTCCGTGACCGGGACCTGAATTCCTTGGACGACAGAGAATCCTTCTGTCAAATTGCGTGTGAATTCCAGGACTTGCTGTTCGTCAAAGTCCGGAAGTCTCCTAAAATATTCTATCCATCCAGCTTGCATGAAGATTTGGTAAATTTCTGGAAAGAGCTCCAGAACTGCTGTCGTGGCTGGTTCATGCGTGATGAGGCCTCCTCCCATGGCTATTGTTTCAGTAAGTCCTCAGAATTCGGGGCCGAGCTACCGATTCTAACTCAGAGTATACATCACAATTGCTGTAGTTTTTACATACAACCGGGAGAATTTAAGGGTGGCGGTGGTTAGCGTGGCTAATTATTATGAAATTGCTTTGGTAAACCCCCCCCCCTCCCTTTTTCCTACGTGTGAATGATATGATTGGGGAATGTAATCATTTGATGTGCCTATCACCTTTTTCCGCTTATCTATTATTTAATGCTTATTCATAAACGTGCGTACCTTTATCCTTTACCTTTTTGGATCGCTGCGTCACAACGTCTTTTCTCGTTTGCTGTCAAATTATAATCATTATCGCAGATCTTAAAAGCACGGGAATATGATAATGACGGGGAAGTGACGATGAGGTTCTGTAATCATTACGAAAGGTGATTTCTTTCGTGTGGAAAGGATATTTCGGATCAGTACGCACTGTCGTGGTACCAAGATTGGTGTTACAGCCACAAAGAATTATGTCGGAGAACGGGAAGTAGTGTTGCAGCAACAGGGAATGGTGTTGCAGCAACGGGAAATGGTGTTGCAGCAACGGGGATGGTGTTGCAGCAACAGGGAATGGTGTTGCAGCAACAGAGGTGGTGTTGCAGCAACAGGGATGGTGTTGCAGCAACAGGGAATGGTGTTGCAGCAACAGAGGTGGTGTTGCAGCAACGGGAAATGGTGTTGCAGCAACGGGGGTGGTGTTGCAGCAACGGGAAATGGTGTTGCGGCAACGGGGATGGTGTTGCAGCAACAGGGAATGGTGTTGCAGCAACAGAGGTGGTGTTGCAGCAACGGGAAATGGTGTTGCAGCAACCGGGATGGTTCCTTTTTGTAGCCTTGTTCTCAGCTACTTTCCACGTTCTATCTGCAAAATCTGAAAATATAATATTGCAATTCTTGGCAGGAATTATTAGTTACTAAAAAATATCTAATTTTAATAGCTACATAAATAAATAGAAATTCAAGTGTTCTGAGGGACAGCAAGTTCCTCTGGGAAAGAATATTGTTTTATTGCCATACAAGTAGCTTTGAAGTCCTCTTTGGAAATGGGCTGCTGATATAACCGAAGTCGGTAGCCATTCACCAACAGTGGTGTTCTGCTCCCATCAATTGTTACTAGTCTAACTGTTCCATTTGGGAAAACAGTGTCCACTTCATACGGTCCCAGCCATCTTGTTCTCAGCTTCCCTTGAAAGTTCTCAAAACGTGAGTCATAAAGAAGAGCCCAGTCACCTTTTTGGAACTGCTTTT
>APFE030602679.1:129913-162586 GCA_000404065.3 Pinus taeda | reverse complement strand
TTACTCTACTTTCTGATTAATAAAGATAGATGACCACTCTTATGGTTCCATTTCCATTTGTCCTATGAATGATTAATGTAAATTGTTTCCTTCCTGACTGATACATAGTTGTTTTTTAGTAGATTTTACGCCCTTGTTTGCTCTCTCTTTGCTTGTGCAGGTGTTCGTCCGCGGGGATAGCGGAGAATTGTGATCGGCTGGAGCAAAGGAGCGAGAGGATCATCTCTTCGACAAACATAGCGTTGGAATCCAAGTAGGTTTCTCTTACCCACTTGTTAATTACAACTAGGAACTTGCAGTGTAGCATTGTTTGATTGTTGCTAGACCCCCTTTGGGCTAGTAGGGATCGCCTCTATCCGTAGAGGGGATTTACCTCTCCAACAAGTATCTACAATAGTCCCTTCCACACTAGCAGCTTCACTAGTACCTACAGCTCCACCTGCCAAAATATTTCCAGTCAGAGTAGAGTCTACAACAGTAGATGCATTAGCAGAAGAGGTAGACAAATTAATCAGAGCCATGAATGAAATGTCAATCTAGGCTATAGAAATGAACAAACTAAGAGAAAAGGCGGTAAGTTTAGAAACTGACTACAAACTTGCCCAAATTATGCAAAAGGAAGAGGCACAAAATGCCAATAGAATGAGAAAAAGAGTCAAAGCTATGGAGAAAGACCTAACATTGGAGAAACCCCTTGGACAAGACAAGGAATTGTTATGGGCCAATATCATTGACTCTATCAATGATATTTTGCCATCTATTCAAGTTATTTTTGAGTAGACATAATTGATAAAGATATCTACAAAATCTATCCAAAAAGTCAAGGAGGAATTGGGAGACATGTGGGAGGATGCCGATAGACTCATCCACTTCCTTAAGTTACAACAAAAATAGGCATGAGCTGCATGAGCTAGATATAGAAGACAGAACTGAAACCATTTTGGAAATAAGGAAGGTCCTTTCCAAGAGAAACCTAATGCTAAATTTGGAAGAAAAGTGCCAGAACATGCAAGTATCCATTGATAGATTCATGGCTAAGTTCCAAATTTTGAGGGAGAAAGGATTGCCTAGTCCATTGTTCATTAATGACAAACTTATGACACAACAGGACTATGATCAGAGACTCAGGCAGTTTTCCAAAGAACAAGCTAGCACTTCAGCAATAAAAGAACTACCAACAGGAAAAGTTTTGTATAATACATTTGAGAACTTGTTTTTTTCTCCAACATGAGATAAAGCACTTGTTCATCACCAAGCCCAATTTTTCCAAGTATATCGAGGATGATGAGATATATAGGCAAATGATGAATGTCAAGTTACCTGATGATAAATGGTGGGAAAATATGATTGATTTACTATAAAAATGAACTATATAGTAAAATTAGAACAACCAGGTAAACAAATGAAATCAGGTCAGCATGCAAAAGTGTATGAGTGTCAAAGAGTATTAGGTGAAAGTTAAAAGTTAAAGAAGATTACAACATAAAATACCACAACAGAAAGCCAACATAAAGGGCTACAAACCAAACTATAAAGGCCAACAGCACCACAATAAAAGGGACAACATGAAAATTGTTCAATAGCTATCTCTATCTTCTTGCAAGAAGATATTTGTATTTCGTAGATTAAATCTCAAGTTATTTTGAGATATTTTGTAATATATTTTGTATCAATACTTCACAATTCGAAGTATGTAGTGTGGATTCTGAGACAGTTCTATAAACTTCTTGATCAAAGATTCTGAAGCTATTGTATCACTAACTGGACCAGCAAGCTGGATTGATGAATAAAGACAATATATTTCACAGGATTCATGTGTAGAGCGAAGTGCATAAAAGTAATTTCTCATGCTGTTGTTATCTTTCTGAAAGTTTTTCCACAATCTTTAATGTATTTATGTATCTTAATTCTATAACATGGAATGATATCTCAGAATTTGCTTAATTGCACTCTATTTTGACTGTTGTGTATTTAAATGTTTTCTACTAATTACCTAAGTTAAGGAAATCTTAATTGCTCCTTAGTTTAGGCTGTCTCTCTGTAATTTGTAGCAAAGGATTCTTAATTTCCCTTTATTTCCAATTATCCTCTGTTCTGTGTTTTAATCCCGGTCTAAGAATTCTTAATTTCTCTCTCACCCTACTTAAGATCATTTCACTCCTCTGGCCCAAATACATGCACTATACTCTGCTAGCTTGCCCTTTGAACACTCCCTTTAGTGAGTTAATTCCAATTTTGCTTCCCTTTTGTTGACTCCATAGCCCAAAGGTATAAACACATCATTCTATTCATCCGTTTTAAGGATTCCACTATCCAATCTTCAATACAAATCAAAAACCCCCACTGAACATTCAGAACTAGCTTGAAATCCCAGCAAACAAAGCTAAATCATATAGAGAGAGCCCTCTCTAAGCCATAGGTTGGCTAGAGCCTATGCTTAAAAGTTGGTTTGTGGTTACCTCGGTCATTTTCTTTCTTCTGATAACTTGTAGAGAAAATTCTGAGTGATAACAAGTGTCATCCTTGAGTTTTTTTTCCCATTGAAGCTTGACAATAACATCACCAATTGTGTGTCTAAATGAAATGTCACAAATATCCATAATGGTATTTTATGTGACTTCTATAAATCTCGCAACCACTTTACTAAGAGCTTGATAAGTATAAGGGTCACTATCATAGTCAATGTTTGGGATATTGAAACCATGGGGAGTATATGCAATAACTAGGGCACAATCCCTTTTAGCTATGAGTTTAGCAATGTCTTTGTTGAGTCAAATTAGAGCCTTATAATTTGATTAACATAAATTATCAACCTAGGCAGGTAACCACGAGATATGCATGCAAAGTATACGCATGCTTAACATAGTAAGTGTTGATTAATCTAACTAGCCAATCACATAAAACCAATGACTCATTCATGCATCAATCACTTAGCAGCAAAGGCTATAGAGTGGATCAAACTTCCCTCTACAACTCTTAAGATTGTTGATGATGATTAGGAAAAGATTTAGAAATCAACATACAACAAATTCAAAAATTCAATCAACATTAGAAATCAACTCTTCATTAAATGAATTGCACACATGAACAGAAAAATAATTTATTTAATCCAGTGCTTCTGATATATTAGAAAGAGTGCATTAGCTATAAAAATAAATTATTGCTACATAACAGAAATAAAATGCATAAAGACTAAACTATGGGAGTTGTG
Source organism: Pinus taeda (assembly GCA_000404065.3). NCBI lineage: Eukaryota > Viridiplantae > Streptophyta > Pinopsida > Pinales > Pinaceae > Pinus > Pinus taeda. Next base: position 159,375 of record APFE030602679.1, on the reverse strand, counting down.
AGCAAAGGTGGTCCTCCCTTACTGACAACCCCTTCAATTTAGAAGAGCTTGTTCAGTCAAATAGACAGAACATATATCTTTATATTAATATGAATGGACATAGTCGAGTACAATATGATACACAGTCTTGTGCTGAAACCAGCCGAGCGATATAACAACCCCTACAATAGAAAGTAGGACATAATTTATACATTTACAAAGCTCATATATTGCTTGAAATAAAGTAGACTACTAATCTAGGCCATCGGCTAAAAGAACTATTACAAAAAATCAATGTTAGCCATCATGGGTCTAATCCATGACTAAAAGAATGGATTAGAACAAACTCGTTACATGGCTGTAGCTTTCCTCCAAACAAAAAATGAGAGAAGGCTTCTAAACCTGGGCGGTATTGTTGGTAGATCTGAAATGGCCAATAGGATAGCAACCATATGTGATATATTCTGCACAAAACCCATGTTTCGTTTGACTTAGATATTCGTGGAACATGGATAACTGCTGATGTTACTATAGGAAATCTGGGTGATTATAGGAAATCCTTGACTGCAGGAAATCTAGAGTGTTTGTAGGAAATAGAATTGCACCACTATCTGTAGGAATTATGGGCTATTTCTGAATCAAAGCAAATATGCATAAGAACTCAATATTATTTGGCATGGTAATCAAATAAAAACCAATTAGCTAAGGGATAATCAAAGTTAAGCTAAAAGACATTTTTTAGTGTTAATTTGCATACCTTCAGTCTACGATACCCTTTTGGCAAAAACATAAGTGTTCTAACCAAAATAGGCATAGTAGGGGTTAAAGATAGTTCAAAATGGGAGAGGTAAAGTATGGAAAAAGGTGTCAAAATCGAGAAAAACCAAGCCTCAACATCTCCCCCACACTTAGCTCCTTGCATGCTCCTTATGCAAGAAATATTGTTGCATCTTCCCCAAAATAAAAAGGAAATCATTCCTTATCCCAAGCTGCAGCTACTGCAGCCAACTAATTTGCTACCTTTGCCAACTGGTCCAACAAGTTACCACTAGATTTTACAAGAATTTGACCCTCGTATAGTTTGTTCTTCTTTTTCACATGGTTGATCCTAGCCTTCTTATTTTTCTTAATTTGGGATGCCTTCTAAATGCACTCTTCATGCTCTTTCTGTATATGCATTCTATTCTCTTTCAGGGTATCGTTTTCCTTTCTCAAGGCTCTCTCCAAAATGGTGAGCTCATTGATGGTTTATTCCAATTCCTACCGATACCATCTCTTCTGAGGGGTTGCTTCACCTTCCTGATATCCTTGGAGAGATTGATGGGATCCAAGGTCCTCCTCTACTTATTGTTCTCCTTATGAGTGATTCCTGCTTCCATGCAGTGGGGAACCTTGAAAGGACATCACTTATTCACTGATAAACTTAGCTGAATCGATCTTCTCTTTACCTTTGGGTGGGTCATGGTGTTTCTCCTTCTTCTTATTCGGTGTCTTAGGTAGTACTTATGCATCTGTAGTATCTTTTATAGCTAGCTAAACAACCTATATTCTAGTAAATCGTTTTGTAGAGGTGGAAGTGCCATTCTTCAACCCAAGTTGTTTGTGCATAGTCTCCACTGTCACCACCACTTCCTCATCTCTTTCTGCTTCCTTTGTCTGTAGCTTGAGTGTCTGAGGCTTCTTCTTCTTCTTTGATTTTCTACAGGCTTCTTCTCAGTGGGCATCGGAGATTTGAGGTCGTCCCTCTTTTCCTTCTTTAAAAGTGGCCTCTAAGTCAGTGACTTCTTCTTTGCTTTTCCACTGCTTTTTCTTCTGTAGACTCTGAAGGGTCAGAGTTTTTCTCCTCTTCTTTCCCTTTTATTTGTAGCCCACACGTCCATGTCCTTTTCCTTAGTTTATTTTCCAATTCTTCCTCCATGGAATTTGAGGAGTCAAAATCCTCATTTTCTGCAAAATAGTTTTCATTCAGGAACTCCTCCCGTCTCCATTTTTTATCTTTCAAAACCTCCACCAGGATGATTTTCACTAGCTCGTGGTGGTAGTGGTTTTCCTCTAAATTGGCCCCTCCCTCCTTGGTGGCAGTCAACATCTTCATCAACAACATCCTCAACTAATTAGAAAAATTTAACCGCTTGTCATGAAAATGGGTGAGGAGTCAAATATGAAACAGGAATGTAAGTCTGAAGTGACCTTCACACGTTATGTATTTCTGCAAGAAAAACAATAAGTTTTGGTACTTAATCTTCAAGAAATCCTACGAAATTCTCTTACTCCATTTGGGGTCCAAATGCTCTTTGTGGAGGAAGGATGTGCACAAGCCTTTGTTGAAACCCTAGTTCCTTAACCAACATTCTCCCAACTGTGAAATTCTACAAGCTCGTGCTACCAAACGCTTGGTCAACCTAAATTGAACATCCCCAACTTGAGCCTTATTGTCGTTTAGGGTTAGGGTGAAATATTTTGTCACCTTTGAGTTGTGGTTATTGAATCACTAGAAAAATCGCATCCACCCTACTTTTTCCAATCTTGCCTTACTATGAGGGTCGACCTCCAACAACTAGGGCTCTTGCAACTCAAATCATACAGGGGCACGTAATTTCAACATGGTGAAAGACTAGAAGACAGGTTGTATGTACTTCTTTGGAAATATCGGCTTAAGATTTGTGACGGGCTCATGCGACAAGGGAGGGCTTATTATAGAAAGTTATCACAAAGCACAAGATTTTCGAGAGACGGGTTGTGATCATTATTGTCATCATGATCTGACCTACAGGAAGATATAGGGAGTACGTGTAATGGTCAAGTTAGAATCATGGTAATCGGGCCAGGAGCTAGAGTCATAATGCATCGGATTATGGCTGCATTTTGCCACCATGGTGACCATAGCTAAAAAATCATACAAATATTACAAATTAAAGCATTAATTACCCTTTACCTCAAGTGTCTCATTGCTGACTGTACTTTACCTTTCTACCTTCCAACGATCTACTTCTTCGGATGATGCATGCATGTCCTTGCGATGATAACCCACCTAATAGTTAAATTAGATATTAGATTTCATAATTCATGACCTTGACTAGTATTTAAAATCTGTCAGTACTTTTAAATAATTTTAAATTAATGGTTTGTCTATGCTTTTCGTTTTTCAGAAAACCAGGGTGTCGCTACAAGAAATGGAACTGAGATTGTTGACCTTTATGCAAGAAATGGAACCACAACTGTTGAGTCTTCTAGAAAAATCAAATCGCGACTTCCGAAACTTCTGCAGGAAATGGGTCCATGACTTGTCGAGCTTCTATAGGAAATCAGACCATGACTTGCGGAGCTTCTGCAAGAAATCAAACCATCAACCAACACTTCTCCCTCATTTGTGTACAGTTCAGTACACATGAATAAAAGGTGTTGATATTGAATGTGCAATGAGATCATTAGATTACCAGCCATTGAGTTCAATTGTTAACCAATGCAAGGCCCATCACCTTTAATAAGAGTGAGGACCAAGGTACCCTGATCATCCTATCAGGTGTGAATTAATGTGCTGATGTCAAAACCCCCTGTAGGATCCAACAATCAAGGAGCCATAGTGATTCCCCATTGCTACTCATGAGATAGCCTATCATTAGGGAATACAAGCTTCAAGGCATAATAAGACTCTAATCTTGCACCCAGATAACTTGCTGATGTCGATGGGCCAAGATTTTTGGAAGGAGGGCTTTAAGAAATCCCACATCAGTCCAACATGAGCAATCCAGATATAACTAAAAGCAAAATTTATTGGGAGAATCCTATGGACCTGTAATTTTAATGAGCCCAAGGCATTCCATGCTCGCAATATTTCATTTTTAGAGTGTCTAAAATATTTCGAAAAGAAGACTCCAAGGGGGCTCCTTTTTCGCAATTGGTCCATTGGGCCCAGAAAAAGGAACAAATCTATACCAAATAGAAATCCCTCTCATGTTTTACCGAGCATGAGGAAGAATAGAATGACCTCATTGTGTCAGTAGGAAATGAGGAAGAGATAGTAGAAGGAATGATCCCTTCTCTCACCATCTGCAACACTCCTTTCTTCACAATTTCTTCCACAAATTCCTCCTTAGATTGGGGCTTTTGATATAACTTGAATCTATTCCCATTCACCAAGAAGGTAACATTCCCATCATCAATGGTTTTAACCCAAACAGATCCATTATCAAAGAATTTCTCAACTTCATAGGGGCCTAGCCAACGTGTGTTAAATTTTCCTTTAAAGTTATTGAATTTTGAATCATACAACAATGCCCAGTCTCCCTCTTTGAACTACTTCTTTTTAATGTATGTATTGTTTCATTTATCCCATTGTTGCTGAATCAAGTCAGTATGCTAAAAAACATCCTGCATAATTTCATCCAACTCATTGAGCTACAAGATTCTTTGCTGCTGAGCTTCATCAAGATCTATACCTAAATCTTGTGCCATCTTGAAAGTTTTGATATGAAATTCAATGGGAAATAAAACTTGCTTTCCATACACAAATTCATATGGAGAAAAGCCAGTGGTATTCCTCCATGTAATCTAGTAGGCCCACAATGCTTCAAGAAGTCGGTCAGACCAATCCTTCTTATGTAATTGCACCATCTTGGTAAGGATTATCTCCAATACCTTATTTTTTGATTCCACCTGCCCATTCACCTATGGATGATAAAGGGTTGACTTTTGGTGAGTAATCTAATATTTCTGCACAATTCCATGCATAAGCTTTGATACAAACTAAGTACCTTGATCAGTGACTATTTCCCTAGGTACCCCAAATCTTACAAAAATATCAGAGAAAAAAAAAATTTAAATAAATAAATAAATAAACTCTACCGCTATTTTCTCTGTTTCTCTAGGTAGTGCTCTTGCCTCCACCCACTTCATAACACAATAAGTACAAACTAAAATATACTTCTTACCTTTGGAAATAGGATTGATGGGACCTACAAAATCAATAGCCCACCTCTCAAAAGGTTTTATGAGAACCTGTGATTGTAAAGACATCTCGTATGACTGTACAGGCCACCCCATTCTCTGGCAGTTGTCACACTTCTAGATATATTCCCTTGCATCTTTGACAAGGCTTGGCCAATAGTAACTTGAGCAAAGGATCTTGTAAGTTGTCCGCTTGTCTACAAAATGTCCTCCACATGGTTCGTTGTGACAGGCTCTCAAAATTTCATAGATATCATCTTCTCGGACACACCTACGGATAATCAAATCAGGTCTAGTGAAAAAATTATCTCCCCTAATCCAAGAGTAATCAACACTTTTTCTAATAATTCTCTTTCTCTGATTAGATGAAAAATAAGGAGGAAACTTTTATGTATCAAGGTAATTAGCCATGTCTCCAAACCAAGTTGTTTTAATAGAACTACCAAACAAATTTTCATCAAGAAAGCTATCATTAACAAGAACATCCTCACCTGCATGGTTGAGTCTATATAAGAAATCAGCTACCTGATTTTCATTTCCATGCCTATCCAATACTGTGATGTCAAATTCATGTAGCAACAAAATCCACCTAGTAATCCTGCCATTAGTAACTGATTTATTTGTGATATATTGAATGGCAGAGGGATTGGTGTGTACAAAAACTTCATATCCCATGATGTAATGCTTAAACTTATTAATAGCATAAATCACAACAAGGAATTATTTTTTAGTTACCGTGTAATTCAATTCTGTAGCAGTGAATTTTTTACTAACATAATAGATAACATGCGTTGTAGGATCCTCCTTATGTCCGAATACTACTCCTATGGCTCAATGAGAGGCATTAGTGGAGATATGAAAAGGAAATTTCCAATCTAGTCCTATGAAGACCAGTGCTGAAGAAAGTTTTTCCTTGAGTGTATCAAATGTAGCTTGACACACATCATCCCAATGAAATTCAACTTCTTTATTCAACAATTTAAATAATGGAGAGTCTACTTTTGTAAAATTTTCAGCAAACCTTCTATAGTAGCCTGCATGTCCAAGGAAACTTCTAACTCCCTTTTGACTGGCTAGTGGGGGTAGCTTTGTAATGACTTCAATATTTTTTAGGTCAACTTTAATTCTTGTAGCAGAAACATGATGACCCAAAACAATACCTTCATTCGTAATCATAAAAAAAAAAAATCATTACTTAATGAGAGGTTAGTTTTTCTACATCTCTGCAAAAATTTCTCAACATTATTTAAGGCTTCTCCAAAAGTATCACCCATGACTATAAATTCATCCATATAAACCTCTACACAATCATGCAAAAGATTAGAAAAAATACCAAGGACCGCCCGCTGGAATGTGGCTGGTGCATTGCATAGACCACATGGTAGTACCCTGTATGCATAGGTGCCCCAGGGACATGTGAATGTAGTCCTTTCCTAGTCTTCCAAAGCTATCCTAATCTAATTGTATCTGTTGAACCCATCTAGGAAGGAAAAATACTTTTTTCCTGCTAGAGTGTCCAACACTTGGTCTATAAAAGGCAGGGGAAAGTGATCTTTCAAGGAAACCTTGTTTAGTTCCATGTAATCCACTCACACTCACCATTTACCATCCTTTCTAGGGAAAATAACCAACGGATATGCCCATTGGCTATCTGAGATAGGATAGATGAACCCTACATTTAACAATTTTTGCAACTCATCTTTCACAATTTCCCTTAAAACAGGGTTCATCCTCCTTTGTGGTTGTCTCACGGGCCTGGCTTTCTCTTCTATATAAATATGATGAATCCATGTGTCTGGTTGAATGCCTCTCATATCTGTATATTACCAAGCAAAAGTGTTTGAAAAGTTTTTCAATGCTTGAATTAATTGTTTTTCATGTTCATGGGCTAAGGCATAATTAATATTCAAAGGTTTTTCGAGAAAAATTTCAACCACCTTACTCCCCCATTCAATCATGGAATATGTAGGAAATGTAGATAATAAGGTTGAATGTAGTTCGGTTTATGTACTATACTCATGAAAATCATGCAGATTAGTAATGAAATCTAAATTATGACTAGACTGCCCTTCTTCTTGCTACAAAAAGTCAGGATTAGAAATACAACAACTTATCAAAATTTCTTCTGAATTTTCTTTAAGGCTCATGGCTTCGGCAATTGTCAAACCTAGTCGGGCACATTCTGAAACATGCTCTTCTTCTTCAACCCAATTTGTATTTTCTAATCTTAAGAGAGGTTGAGTGGGGGGGGGGGGGGGTACTAATTAATGTGCTTTATTTTAGTCCCATGATTGATGGTCATGTTTCTAGACCTACACCTGATATAAGAATCTATTGTGGCTAACCATGGTCTCCCCAAGATCAAAGGATGCCCTCCTAAGTTAGTTTTGGGTTGAATAACATAAAAATTTGTGGGGTACTTCCAGGAATCTAATGAGATGAGAGTGTCTTCTAATACCCCCTCTGGCTTTACGTTAGACCTATATGCTAATTCTAACATAATAGAAGTAGGCAATAAGTCAAAGGTTCCTATTCTAGATAAGGTCTCCATAGTCATCACATTAATGTCTACACCTAAATCAATTAAAGTGGTTTTTATGGGCTATCCATTGATAATGGTGGTAACCACAGGGATTCCAAGGTTTGCATACTTTTCAGTAACAAATCTAGTAGGCATTAAACTTGCAAGCTTTCCACCTACTTGAATTGTTGAGAGTTCTCTCTTTTGCCTTCCTGATCTCTTGGTACATAGCTCCCTTACTATTTTAGCATAGATTGGGATATATTTAATTGCTTGGAGCATTGGGATCTTAATGCATACATTTCTCAATTTACACACAAGATCAAACTCGAGCTATTTTAGTCTCGTTTCCAACCTCTCTAGAAAAAGAGGTTGGATTGTATGGGATGAGGAAGGTTCTTGTGGCCTTGAAATAGGTTGTTATGTTGGTTCAAGTGTGGTTTCAACTTCAGGAATTTCTAGAGTGTCTTCCTCTACAATATCTTCAATTCTTCCGGGTTGATTCACCACTTTTTGTAACCTTAGCCAGATTTCTTGTAGAGACACAAGAAATTCCTATAGCACATGAACAAATATTTCCTATAGTGACTGTGGTTCAATACAGTAGGTAGGAAAAGTGGGATAGGTGACTAATCCAGTGTTGTGAGTAGATTGGATGGATTTATTATTGTGGTTAGACACTGGCTAGGAAGGAATTTGTGTTGGACAAGGTTGATTTGGTGGGGTAGGCAACTGAAGCTGCCACTGTTGAGGTTGAATCATTCGCTGTTGTGTGGGACGTGGAGGACAAACTTTTTGAGAAGGAAAATTATGAGCGATAGGGTAATAAAAATTCCCCTACCAAGGTTGTTGTGGAGGCCAAGTCTTTCAGGGCATTAATATTCCACATCTGATTTTGATTATAAGGAACTTGAAAATGCAACTGAGCCATACCTACAGCACGTGGTTACCATGCTCTTTGAGGTGCCATTGCATAAGGTGCATTGAGAGCTTCTTGATCTTCTAGATATGTTGCTTTGATTTCAAGAAGTGAAGGGCATTGATCAGTGGAGTGCTCTGCTTCATAGATTCGGCATATCTCTATGCTATCTACAGGACATTCCCTCAAGGCATGCTTCTTCCTACATTTCGAATAGAACATAGCCATGGATTTTTCTGGTTCATCATGTTTTCATGTTTCTTCTTAACATGAAAAGCATCCAATTGAGAAGATAATGTGCTAAGAATATCAGTCTTAAAATTTTCAAATAAATTACCCATTTCAACTCTAGGTACTCCAGCTCCAACAACCGACTTGAAAAGCCTAGAAGTAGTTTCTCTTGTTCCCCCTCCAACTTTAGAATTTCCTCTTGAATATCATCGACATATCTCACAAACTTCATCATAGCCCAACTTTGATATGTCACCTACTCCCATCATATTCAAAATCTCCAAAGATTTTGGTCTGATTGCTTTGAGAAAAATTGTTCTTTTAGTATCCTTGCTCAGTTGATTCATTTTGGATCTCTGCAGATTATACTTAAATATCTCCTCCACGTGCTCAAGATTCTCCCCCTCCTTATGAGTCATGCCAAAAATATCTTCTATGAGGTCCCTAGTCTTTCAATACTATTGAAACTTTCTTAAGAATACCTTTTTCATTCCTCCCAAGAAGTGATGGAGTTTGAAGCCAACCCCATAAACCACTTGAGATCTACATCCTTTAATGTTGCAGGAAACAACTTCAGCTTTTGAGCATTGGAAGAATTGTCATAGCTCCTGCATAACACATCAAACTTGAATAGAAAGGCATCAGGGTCTTCACTAGGAACTTCACGAAAGTTAGGTAAGGCTGAAGGAGGAATATTTTTCATCTGAGTAGCTCCACCAACCTCCCTGATAGGGAATTCGAATGTGACCAGTTCTTCTTCCTTCTCATTGTATCCATCTACGTCACCAGTCCCCTCTTCATGAACCATTCTGGACAAAAAGGAAGTGGGGGCTTTGTAAGCTACATATTGTATGGAATCAATGGTTTGGAATTCTAGTTCTTGAACAAGATTGCCAAAGAATTCATTTTCAAGATGACCACTGAGCAAAGATGTTGTTTTCCTTGTGACAGGAGATTGAAAGTGGACAACAACATAATATTTTCCTGTAGAAGTTGATACTGTAGAGGAAGGAATATGTTCTGAGCTCTTTTCAGGACAACAGAGCCCCTGACCGAACTCTTCTTGTCTTACTACATTATATATTGCAGTCTTCTTTTTCATTGCCAATGTATTAGTAGATGAAGTGGTGCTCACACCACCAAAAAATAAATTTGTATATGTTGGACCCAATCATCTACTATGAAAACAAAGTCAAAAGAATCTACTTACCAAACAATTAGGACACAACTTTGGTGAATTTATGACATCTTCCAGTGCATGGGCTTTGCCCTTTTCCTTACCACTTCAACTCCCCAAGTCCTGAAAAAATACAAACAATGCATGTAATATAAAAATACTTTAGTATTATCCCTTTAGCACCTCCCCAGAAATGGCGCCAAAATGTTGAGTCAAATTATAGCCTTATAATTTGATTAACATAAATGATCAACCCAGGTAGGTAAGCTTGTGAGATGTGTGCAAAAGTATATGTAGGCTTAACACTATAAGTGTTGATTAATCTAAATAGCAAATCAAACAAAACCAATGAATCTTTCTTGCATCAATCACTTAGCAGCAAAGGCTATAAAGTGGATCAAAATTCCCTCTATAACTCTTAAGATTGCTGATGATGCTTAGGAAAAGATATAGAAATCAACTTACAACAAATTCAAAATTTCAATCAACACTAGAAATCAAATCTTCATTAACTGAATTCCACACATGAAGAGAAAACTAATTCATTTAATTCAGTGCTTCTAATATATTAGAAAGAGTGCATTAGTTGTACAAATAAATTATTCCTACATAACAAAAATAAAATGCATAAATACTAAACTATAGGAGCTGTGAGCAAAGGCGGCTATCCCTTACTCAAAACCCCTTCAATTTAGAAGAGCTTGCTCACTGAAATATACAAAATATATATCTTTATATTAATCTGAAAAAGATACAGTCGAGTACAATTTGATACACAGTCTTGTGCTGAAATCAACCTAGCAATCTAACAACCCCTGTCATAAAAACTAGGACATAGTTTATACATTTACAAATCTGATATATGGCTCGAAATAAAGGAGACTTCTAATCTAGGCCATCTTCTAATAGAACTGTTACAAAATATCGATTTTAGCCATATTGGGGCTAATCCATGACTGAAAGCATGGATTAGACGAAACTCATTACATGGTTGTAGCTTTCCTCCAAATGGCCAATGAGAGAAGGCTTCTAGAACTAAGCGGTGTTGTTCATAGATTTGAAATGGCCAATATGATAGCAACGATACGTGATATATTACCCAAAAAACCCATGTTCCTGATTGACTTAGATAATCGTGGAACATGGCTAACAATTGATGTTGCTACAGGAAATATGGTTGGTTACAGGAAATTTGTGACTGTAGGAAATATAGAGTGTTTGCAGGAAATAGAATCACACAACTGTCTGCAAGAATTATGGGTCTGTTTCTAAATAAAACAAATCTGCACAAGAACTTGAGATTAGTTGTCATGGTAATTAAATAAAGAACAACTAGCTAAGGAATACTCAAATTTAAGGTAAAAGACGCCTTTTAGTGTCAATTTGCATACCTTCAGCCTATGACACCCTTTTGGAAAAAACGTAAGTATTCTAACTGAAATAGGCATAGTAGGTGTTAAAGATAGTTCAAAATGGGAGAGGTAAAGTATGGGAAAAGGTGTCAAAATTGGGCAAAAACAAGCCCCAACAATCTTCACAGTCGCCTCGTATTACTTGATATTGAATAGTGTCAAGCCCATTCCAAATGAAATGAGGAAGAGTTGGATCAAGTTCAACATTCCTAAGACATTTCTTCTTCAGTCTTTCGATCTTATTTTTTTGAATAAAGGTTTTGAAACTATCTAGTGCTCCATTATCCTTCCTCATCTTTAATAAAATAAACAAACATATGTATAAGTTATAAAATAAAAATAGTATACATATAAATAAAAATGAATGTATAAATCAACATACCTTTTTGAATGAAAGATAAAAAAAAAATAGTGTTGATGTAGAACTTGAATCTGGATATTTGGATACAACATCATCCCAACTATCTTCATTCAAAAATTTAACCATTTCTTCTTCTACTTTCATGTAAACTTTTTGACTGCATTGATAATGTAAAAAAGTTAATATAATGATATGTATAACAAATACTACCAAGAACAATATGTTATATTTAAAACAAAATTATAATCTAGAAATAAGTAAAAATAATTCAACAAACTTACTTTTGAAATTCCTTAGAAATTTCTTCCAATGATAATTCCCCTGACCTCACACGAGATAATATTGCTTTGACAAGTTTTTCATCCTTCACTCCTTGCAATGCTCTCCAAGGTTTGATAGTCATATCTTTTGGAAGTCACTTAATTTTAGGACTTGGTTTATTGTTGCTACATATCAATGGTTTAGACCTTTTGGTATTCTGGCTTTTAATGCCAATGTTCTCCCACATGCTAAAAATCTAATTAATCAATTCCCATATGTCTTCGTTCTAAATTCCAATTGGAAAATGTTATCAATACCTCTGAATAAATCAGCATTTACTCTGTCGCCTTTTGAATTTATTTTTTCCTCAATTTTATAGCCTATTTCCATACAACATTCCTTTCATAAATCTACAGTAACATTTATCTTATCCCCACCACATTTTTCTTCAAAATCACTATGAATAAATGTAACCCTTTGGATGAAATTCATAGACATCATATATTCATTATCTAAATTACGATCCCATGCCACTGTGGTGAAATAAAATTATGATTGCAAACACAAACAATTCCTCTAGCCCAATAATGAGTCTAGCCACAACTGATACATTCTATGGAAGATTTCCTTAGGTTAGAATCAATTAAGAGGGCCTACCTCTTAGTACGCTTATCTCGTTTGATAATGTCCTTCCTTTCTCACTCCAACTATCTCTCGCTTCCTTTTTCAAACACTTGAAATAAGTAAACAACAACAAACAACAATCATGATAATAATTAAATTGTAATTCAACCTGCTTAACAAGTCAAGAAACATTAATCCATGAACATGTAAAATGACAAATCATGTAGGGAATCAATCAATAGTTGCATATATATTGAATCAAGAAGATATTACAACCATTGTCTTGACATTGTCATTCTCATCTGACAAAACTAGGTTCCCACACACTTTTGCTAGCATTCCATGATGGCCTCAACAATAGTAGTTTTAAGGCTCTTGCCTTTAGGCTCACACTAAACCAAATTCACGCTTCTCCCTCACACAACTAGAGAGCTACAACTATTAATAGCTTTTTGTTTACTCCAAACTTAATTAGCACTAGCACACCAATATTAACACTAGCTTGTGCTTGAGAAAGAAGGAGGTTTATATAGGACGAATGGATGGGAGATGGGTCCTATTCTCATGATAGAAGGTCTTATCTCTTGAGGTAGTTCCATAATTATAGGGGAAATGATCCCAAACTGACATCCTTGACCCCATTCAACCAACCCATTTATAAGACTTCCATTACGAAGCTTCTAGAGCTAGAAGCTTCAGCTGTTTATTTAAAAAAAAATTCCATGAGAGGACCAGTTTGACTAGAATAAAGCTCAGTTGCTTCAGTTGATGCTAGGGACAATGTTAATCCCTACATATCGTGTTATGAAACTAGCTCACAAAAAGATAGAAAAGATAGATGAATGCCTTAGAAATAAGCCTCTTCGAGGGGGCAACCTCCTTTAAATTACACAAAAGAACAATTCTTGGATGATACAAATGACATGAACTCCTTTATATATATAGGAGTCTAAGGGGTCATAATATAATCAGAGCTTACATAACAATAATAATGTAAGGGCACAATAATAACAATAGAGGTCTTCTATGGGGCACAATAAAAAAAATATGGGGACTACATGGGTACAACAATATAATAATGGGGTTGTACTAATAACAATAAGGGGTTACACTAGTAGTATAGTGACCTAACATGCCTCTCTCCTTCAAAAAGTTTTGTCCTCAACACTTGAGTAGTTCTTGATGCTTCTTTAAAATTCTTGTCCTCCCATGTGGAATCTTCAGTAGGTAAGTCCTTCCACTTGATGAGATACTCTAAAATTGATCTATTTCGTAGCTGTCGATTTCTCGGTTATGTGACTTCTTTAGGTTCCAATATGATTTTTCATTCCTTGTTCTCACAATACTATTTGAACTGGGATCTTCTGCAACTTTTGAATGAATTCCCACTCCTTCGGGCATATGGATATTTGTAAGGCCTGATGTTTGGAGGAACACTTCTTGGAATCAAATGAATAGCATGATCATGATCACGAATAGGTGGGAGGCCTTTGGGAGTGTTAAATACATTGGAATGATTGTCCAAAATGTTTTGGAGATCTCGAGAAATATATGATTTCGATGTGGCATCCTCTAGTGAACATAATTGTGCAATTATGCCCCATTGTTCTCATTTAAAACATTTGTCATGCTGTTAGAGTTGATTATCTTTCCCGGTTTCCCTTCGATACCCCTCAATTCAACTTCTTTTCCTTCCCAAAAAAAATTCAAGAAAGGTTCTTGAAAATTAAAAGCTATCATACCCAAAGATTGTAGCCATTGGACTCCTAGTAAAACAACAGCACCACCCATTGGAATGGAATTCATTGGGCTATTCAATATATATTCTCCCATGGATAGCTTGATATTATGGCACTTTCTAGAGCAATTTATGGTTCCTTCACTTGCAACCATCACTTGACACTCTGGTGTTGGATATAGGAAGCAACTTAATTCCATGGCTATCTTAAAATGAATAAAATTATGGGTACTGCCCGAATCAATCAACACTATTACCTTTTTCTTCTTGATATGTCCTTCTATCTTGATAGTTTGAGGAGTGGTAATTTCTTCCAATGCATTACAATATATGGTCAGGTTCATTTCTTGATGCTCTTTGTTATCTTTCATTTATTGAACAATTTATTTTCTTGATATGTCCTTCTATATTGATAGTTTGAGGAGTGGTAATTCTAGCCAATGCATTACAAGATATGGTCAGATTCATTTCTTCTTTCTAAATGTGATCTTTCACTTCTTGAACCCTTTTCTTCTTGATATATGCTTCTATCTTGAGAGTTTGAGGAGTGGTAATTCTTTCCAATGCTTTACAAGATATGGTTGGATTCATTTCTTCTTTATTGGGGTGGGCTCCTAGTGTATAACCTCTTATTTCATGTTTCTTGATCCTTTTCTTCCTCCTCTTCATAATCTATGTAAAATAATTTCTTCTTAGCACACTTATGACCTTTAGTGTATTTGCTATCACAATTGTAACAAAGCCCTTTTTCTCTTTTTTCTTCCAATTTTTACGGTGTAAACCTTGTAGGTTGTGGGAAGCTAGGAGAAAAAACACTTCCATAATTATAGTCATGAGTGGTGGGATTCCTTGCTTCCATAATTTCACTTTCAGTTTTTCTTGCCAACCTGAATGCCTCCTCCAATGAATCAGGTTCCCAAAGACGAACCTCGTGTTAAATGTTATCCTTTAAAGTCCCTATGAATTCATCAACCATTTTCTTCTCTGGAATATCATTTACCCTTATATTCAATTTTTGGAAGTCCCAAATGTGCTCCATCATTGAACCCTTTTGTTTGAGATTTATTAATTGGCTAAAAAAGGTGTTGCTTTTTGTATCCTGATAACATGCTATCATTTCTTCCATTAAAATTGCCCAAGTGACAATTTTTTTACTAGAGAAAAGCCATCGATACCATACAAACTGATTTGGTTCCAAATATAAAGTTGCAAAACGTACCTGTTGTGTGTTTTACACATTATGGAGATCAAAAAATTGCTACACCTTTAGTATTCTTATTTCAGGATCCTTGCCATCAAACTTCCTCATATCGATTTTCGGAACATGGTGGGTCTTCAATCCAACATTAGAGTCTATGAAATCATGATTAACATTTCTTTTGTTCTCATCTTGAGTTTCCTTTACTACCCTTTCACCATTAGTGACCATTTCTTGTAGTGACTTATTCAAATTTATCTTCAATTCTTCCATCTTATTGTCCATGCCATTCATCTTAGCGTCTATGCCATTCATCTTAGCATCCATGCCATTTATCTTAGCTTCCATCTTAGTGTCTATGCCATTCATCTTAGATTCCATGCCATCCGTCTTAGCTTCCACACCATTCATCTTAGCTTGCATGCCATTCATATTAGCTTCCACGCCATTCATCTTGCCCTAATTTACCTTTAGTGAGAGTGAAATTTTTTGTACTTGGTCTTGTAATTTTGATATATCATGTTGCATTTCTTCCTCTTCTTCATGAGTCATGCTAGAGATTTCAGGTTGCTTACTAGGTGTTTCCATTTTTTTTCTTTGGGACATTAATTATTGCTAATAATTCTTCACTATTCCCTTTGAATTCCTTCAAACAATTTTTTCAAACCAATCTTATGCAAAATTTAAAAAAAAACTACACACCATTTTTTTCACTTTGAAAGAGCTCGATATTGAATCTGTTGTATCTTTGTAATTGCGGAACTTGAATATATGAAATCTCGTCCTGTGGTAGCCCTTTGAGTCCTCTTTCTAACCCCGTGAGTCTAATCAATATTGGATTTTCCAAGAAAGATTTATGCACAATCTCTGAAGATGACTTGATTATATACCTTTTGAGAAGATCGAACTTGTATGAAGTGCCACGTGTCACTTTTTTGACCTTCAAATCTAAAAAATATACATAGAAAACTGTAGTCAGTCCTCTTTCTGCTACATCTTACAAAATTTCAATCTGATGCTCAAAAAGAAAATTATGACGATTTTCCCATGGTCACCTGTTTAAGATGTAATTTGGGAGTCTCGAAAAACCCTAAATTCCTCAGATCATATATATGAAAATATAGCGAGGAAAGACCTGAAATTCAGACTCAAGGTTCATACTGATTTCTTCTCAAATGTGTTTTTCATTTTTCTTCTAAAACTTTGTAGTGAACAAGTTATAGAGAAACTTCCATGATGACCTATTTTAGATGAAATTTTGGAGCCTAAAAAAACCCTAACTTCCTTAGATCATATCTCTGAAAATAGAGTGAGACAAGATCTGAAATTAAGTTTCGAGGTGGAGCGATATTTTGTCTCAAATGGGTTTTTGTTTTAGCTTCTGAAACATCATTGAAAAAATGTTATAGCGAAATTTCCATGATGACCTATTTGGAGTAGTGAAACCCTAGAATTCAAAGCTCTGATACCAAATGCTATGAAACCAACTCATAAAAAGATAGAAAAGATAGATGAACGCCTTAGAAATAAGCCTCTTCGAGGGGGAAACATCCATTACATTACACAAATGAACAATTCTTGGATGATACAAATGTCAAGTCCTCCTTTCTATATATAGGAGTCTAAGGGGTGATAATATAATCAGAGCCGACATAACAATAATAATGTAAGGGCACAATAATAACAATAGTGGGCTTCTATGGGGCACAATACCAACAATATGGAGACTACATGGGTACAACAATATAATAAGGGGGTTTTACTAATAATAATAAGGGGTTACACTAGTAGTATAGGGACCTAACATATTGGCTTGAGGAAGACAAGGACCATTAGCTCTGATTTTGTAAACTAGGAAGAACAGAAGATTTTGGGGAAATGGTGCAAAAGGGAATTGTTCTCCTCATGAAGAGGGACACAATAACAGTTTCATCATGAAGGGAAAGCATGTAGGGTTCACTGTAGAGGTGCTCTAGGATCAAGGAATGGGGAGTATAGGGACAGTGAAAAAATGTTGTGTAAAAAATGCCCCCTAAAGCGTGAAGGCCGAACTAGAGTGAGGGTTGAAATGATTTATAAATTAGTGTGGGGAACCATAGCTTACCGTCGCAAAACCTACAAGCAAGTACAGATACATATACATAACTAAGAACTCTGTCAAATGATACATGAATCGTGGCATTCACACAACCATTTAGAAAATGATCATGTGAATGGATCTAGGCATGGGCATAGGCATTCATCAAAGAGGATCATAATGAAACCAAGGTATGGTCACAGCCATCCATCTAAAAGAGACATGTATATCAACATAAGCATGTCACATCACTTCGTAACTTGGACTTTTGTGATCTGAGCCTAGGGCCTTGCGCTCCAACACGACCTAATCAAAGTACAAATACTAACATGTGAATAGATGTGTTGAGTTGAACATGCTAGAAAGTTGCTTCATTACCAGTCAATGATGTAAATTGTTAACAAGTGTGAGAGAAACCACCAATAATGACAATGGTCCTCAAGGTACTATGAGCACAATCCACAGAATGTGAATAAAGGAACTGAAGTTGAACACCCATGAAATCACTCAATCGAAAGCCAATAATTCGAACTTGTCATCCAGTGTGAAGAACTTACCATTAGGGCATGCAAGATCTAAGGTAATGGAAGGGAGTCTCTCAGTTAACTTCCCAAATAATGATTTGAAGTTGATAGGAAGCGACCATGTTGAAGGATGGCCATAATGTATCCCACATCATTGATGTGAGAAAAAAGGATGCAAAATGATTTTCGAGGATAAAAAGAATCAGGGGTAGGTGTAACTGTAGAAGGACAACTCTTGAACATATCGGCGACACGACTAGAAATTTGGCAGCTTATGGATCCATAGGATCGGTGGTCATGATGACATGGCAGAAATCAAATGGAAGGGAAAAATGAATGACCCAACCCAGGAAGGTAAATGACACAAAGGAGGATGTCCCAACCTAACACGAAGAAAAAAGTGTCATGTTTAAGAGTGAGATGCTGACACAACTGATTAGATTTCTAAATTTTTCCCCACCATTTCTGGTAGGTATCAAAATTATTTTTAATTTCAAACTTGAAAGGGATAGCATATGCTTGCGTTGTAAGTTCATCCTTCAGAAAAATCTGACCTAGTAAGTTTAACGAGCCATAGGAAGGAGAAGCTCATGTTCGTCATGATGACGAATCCGATGTCGTTTAATATTTTAACGAGTCTAACAAAGGTGTAACTTGGTATCCTTTTCATGTTTAGAGAGTTTGAAAAAGAAATGGAAAAGAAAACTCCACATGATCCCTTTTCATACATTTGTGTCTCTCAAGCCCGAAAAGGTAGAAAATGATACTTGAGAGAACCGCTTGACCATTTTAGTCAAGGAGTACCTTTTTCGTAAATAGTGCATCTCAGCCAAAAAAGGGGTAAACATATACTAGGCACATGATGTTTTGCATCCATTAACAAGTTCGAAATGACAAGGGCTCAACTACATTTTTGCTTTTAAAGGGTTGGAAAAGTGCTTGAAACTGGACACCCCATTTTTATTCTCTTTTACGATTCAAAAAGGGAAAAATACTCGACAATATTTTCATCTTTTATGAGTCATAAAAGAGCTTAAAGGTGATTCTTCCTGGAGGAACAAGTGGTATAAAGGGTAGCAACTGGTTCCGACAATGATGGAACTGCTCAAAACACATAATGGTCAAGAGGCTAGCTAATAAAACCACTCATCACTGCAGTCCCTCAGGAAAGGAAAAGCAACCAAGTGAAAGCATATGATCGACAAAAGAGATGGTGGTGATGGAATGAAAAAACCAAGGCTCATCTAGCATGAATTAGCTAATAAATAGCAATCACGAGATGTAAAATGAGCATGGGTTCATTTTTTCACAAGTTTGAACCATGGAAAACTCTGCTTAGATCTAGTTTCATGTTTACACAAGCTTGAAACAAAAAAATATGCTTGCTATAAGTTTGCATGCCCCCATCATAATGACTCAATCGAGGTACATGCCCCCCAAGATTCATTTCAGTCAACTAGGTGGATGGAATGAAAATGCACTTTTGAGATCTTGGAAAGACTCGACTAGGATTTTATGAGATCTTAATCAAAGACTTGATTTGGAAAAGGGAGTTGCTTCATTTTTTAATGAGGTTGAGACAGGACCGAGAACTATCCTCATGACCCTTGTTTCACTTTTTAATGACGTTGATAGAAGACCAGGAAGTATCCTCATGGCCCTGTTCATGAACCATATGTTAACATGATTCCCAAGATTGGGTTCCAATGCCCCTAGTACATAATGTACTATACCATCTGTGTGATCATTAGTAGATGCAGAGGTAGAATGGGTAGCCACATAATTGACCTGTGGCGGGGAAGGTACTACTTGAAAATAAGAGCTGATAGGGGATGATGGTGGTAAAGGAGGTTCTTAGTGACCAATGAACGGAAATTGATCAATGGTCACTATTCTCCCTTCATGTGGAAAACAAGCCACATGGAAAAGTGAAGAAACAAGAGCTCCCATGACATAAACGTAGTCGCGTCTAAGGAGAATATTAAAATCTAAAGAACCTTGGACTACCATCACATCTATATAGACAGTCTTTCCTCCTAAAGTAATAGGGAACTTAGGAAGGATCCCTAAGGGTTGACTTTCTTCTCCGTTGAAAGCCAACAGATTTTGTGTTATAGGTACAAGCTATGGGGAGCCCAAAGCTTGCCTAGTAGTAGAAGACATGATGCTAACAGATGCACCTTCATTTAATATAGTGCCATGTACTACCATATTATAGGGTTGTATTTTGATCTGGAAAGGCACATAAGATGGGAGGTGGAAAGCAATCAATGGACCCTAATCGAAAGAGACGATAGAACTACTTGGTGGAGGTATCATATGATTGCCCCCATGCTCTATAGGAATAGAAGAAGGACTCTCCTAAATAGCTAGGATGGGAGGGTCACTCTTTGATTCATGAGAATCTGAGGAGACGAGAAGAACATGAGCACTATGATCACTACTCTCTTCCGGAACAGAGTGAGCAACTGGTGGCAGAACCAAATTGACACTATTTTCAACCAATGGTTGGTTAGGAACAAACACAAGAGAGTCTCACTCATAAAGAGTGGGATAGGTAAGCGATGAATCCAAGTCAGTCCCTTTAAACACTAGGATAGTTTTAGAAGAAAGCCTCTGATAACCAATAGGAAGTTGGGGTTGAGGAGCTATAAGATTTTCCAAAAATTTGGAAGCTTTATCCATAAGAGGACAAAGGTGAAGAAGATTCTCTCCTTCACATAACCTAGAGGGGAATCTAATATTTCTTTACTTCTTACCATCACTGACCGAGGGTGCAACATCAACATGATCTCTAGAGGTCGATGGGGATGGTTGATCTAGATTTTGAGACCATACCTCTAAGACTCTGGGAATGCCAGGACAATCTCGAAGGAGATGGCCACCCTTACACAACCTGCAAGGGAATTTTACCTTTCATGGAGGATCAAAAGGTTTGTCGATAGGAATTGCATTTGGAGTAATATATCCATGGTTTGCCTCTCACATATTTGACTTATTCTTCTTCTTATTAGCCTCCTGGTTACTAGATTTCAAACTTTCACTAGGCGAAGTAGAAAAGGAAGAGGAAGAAACAAGGGAGGAAGGGGAGAGGTCAACCTTAGAATCAACATGACGTGATCCGAATGAACGAGATATTTGGATAGGATTTGGGATGCTCAAAACCACTGACATCGAAAACAACGAGATAGGTAGACCAATGGTTAACCCAGGAATGGACAACATCACCATATAAGGACCAACAATGTTTCTAAAAGAAGGAAAAGGACTAGGATTCCCATTCGAGGGGAACCCTTGACTAGTCGACTCTGGAAATGTTGCCATTGGAATTGACACTAAAGGATTACTAAGGAAGATAACATTTACCTTGAATATTTCTTGGGAAGTTAATTTTATAACATTGAAACAAAACTTTGTCTTTTCATGTAAGAGTCGAGGAAAGGATGAAAGATGACTCTAGTCACGTTGGGAGTTAATGAGCTCAAAAGGACAAGTTCTCGATGATCTTTTCAAATTTAAAGAGTCAAAAAGGCCAAAATGACTATTGTGGATAATCTAGGCAAAAGGAATACCAAGTAACCATGAACTGCAGAATACCTCCCGACGAACTGAGAAGTATGGGTAGGCAATCTCTCCAAATGTTGTGTTCAGTGTATCATGTTTACAAGGCAGGAGAGTCGGCTTCCTACGAATAAAGGATTGCAGACCTAGTGGGGTCTCCCTTTATATACATGATGGTATGGGGAGCACAAATCCGTACTAGCGTTGTCTAATGCCGAAGCGAAAGAAAACTACTAAGCTTAAAGATGCCAGAACATGCCTCTGTCTATACAACTAAATGTGAGTGTTAAGTTTCAATGCTTCCTTAGGTTAATTCAATAAATTTTAACAGTTGATCTTGAATTAGGTTTCAATTGCAAGGCCCTACCATTGTCATCTAACAAAACTCCTACATGAAGCTATATGAGAAAATATATCTTTGTTTTCAATGAAAATCAACACTAATTGAGGGATAGAGAGCACACAATCAATGCAACAATCAAAGAATGAAATATTTCACTAAGCTATTTCCTAAATGCACTTAATGTTCCCTGAAAACCAAAAGAAGTTTTATTTCATTTCCAATGCTTATGACAATGCAATCCTAGCTTCTCAATGATGCTACTAATGCAATATTTTCACTTAAGTAAACTAGAATGATGTTCTTCTTTTCATAAAATGAAAAATGAATCTTTCACATAAAGCACTTTAATGAAAATTTTCACAATTCTGAACAAACAAGCATCGATCAAATCCAAATCATGATAAATGAAACTAAAAGAAACTTCTTCCCTGAATCAAACAAACCAAACATATAAATTCTTCAATAGACAAACCAGGCAATGTAATCTATGCTTGGAAAGAGAAAAGAGACACTCGAAATAAGAGAACAAACAAGACTCTTTCACTCATTCAATTGAAAATGAAGCAAATAAAGAATCCTAGTCACTTCTGGGTAGAAGAAGAGAGTCTGAGGGTCAATACACACTAGCACTGGAATGGGAGAATTCTGATTTTTTCTTAACTCAGAGACTGTAGTGACTTTCGGGCCAAAAGTTGCATTGATCGGCATGACTGGCATGACTTTCAGGATAAAACTAGCACTGATAGGCCTGATTAGTGCGACTGTTTGGCCAAAAATAGCATTGATCAAGGGATTCAAGGAAAAAATAAAAAACAACTTCACACAGGGCCAGACTTAACACATCATAGGGTGGGCTAAACCAATCAAGCACACAAACCAAGCTAAATGAAGCTTTATATTTAGGGAGAACAATCTAAAAGGCTTATGGGGTTGAAATCATGAGAGAAAAATACACTCACCAAGATTGGGGACAAACCCTAATCTTCACTTACAGTCATCGACATGACTGCCTAACTGACAACAAGTGACGGAAGGAGGTCAGCACGACTGTTTTTCAGAATATCGCACTGATCAGCGTGACTATCAGTGGATTAAGTGCACTGAGTGAGGGAGCCAAGCATTTTTTTTTAAAGCTGGGACTAGTTCTACTACTATGAATTTCAAACTCAGATGAGTAAGAAGAGGAAAAGAAACAGAACCAAAGGGAAAAATTGGAAGTAGAAAAGTTCACACGAAATCATGAAACCTCATACAAGATAAATAGAATGATTGGATCCCCAGTGGAGTCGCCAATTTCTGGTGAAGTAAAATTATGAGTGCGGACACAAACAATTCCTCTAGCCCGATAATGGGTCTAGCCACAAATGATACATTCTATGGAATATTTCCTTACGTTAGAATCAATTAAGAGGGCCTACCTATTATTACACTTATCTTGTTTGATGATGTCCTTGTTTACTCACTCTAGCTATCTCTCATTTCCTTTTTCAAACACCTTAAACATGTAAACAATAGCAAACAACAACTATGATAATAGACAAATTCTAATTAAACCTACTTAAAAATTCAAGAAACATTAAGCCATGAACATGTAATATGAAAAATCATGTAGTAAATCAATCGATAGTTGCATACATATTGAATCATGAAAAGATTACAACCATTGTCTTGACGTTGCTGCTCTCCTCTGACAAAACCAGGTTCCCACACACTTCTGCTAGAATTCCATGATGGCCTCAACAATAGTAGTTTTAAGGCTCCTCCCTTTAGGCTTCACACTAAACAAAATTCACACTTCTCCCTCACACAACTAGAGAGCTACAACTATGAATAGCTTATTGTTTACTCCAAACTTAATTAGCACTAGCACACTAATATTAACACTAGCTTATGCTTGGGAAAAAGGGAGGTTTATATAGTATAAATGGATGGGAGATGGATCCTATTCTCATGGTAGAAGGTCTTATCTCTTGAGGTAGTTCCATCATTATAGGGGAAAGGAGCCCAAACTGACATCCTCGACCCGATTCGGCCAAACCATTTAATAGACTTCCGTTACGAACCTTCTAGAGTTGGAAGCTTCATCTCTTTATTTAAAAAATTTCCATAAGAGGATCAACGTAACTGGAAAAAAGCTCAATCGCTCCAATTGCTGCTAGGGATAGTGTTAATCCTTGTATATTGGCACGAGGAGGACAAGGGCCATTAGCGCCGGTCTTGTAAACTAGGAAAGCCAGAAGATTTTTGGGAGATAGCGCAAAATGGAATTGTTTTGCTCATGAAGAGGGACATTATAGGAGTTTCTTGATGAAGGGAAAGTATGTAGGGTTCACTGTAGAAGTCGTCCAAGATCAAGGAATGGGGAGTACAGGGATAGTGACAAAATGTCGTGTAATAGCCACTAATGTTTCCTCTATATCTGATAAACCAACATAAATGATACTGTTGCACATCATTTTATCACTATCCTTGTACTCCCCGTTCCTTGATCCCAGAGGACCTATACAGTGAACCCTACATGCTTTCCCTTCATGAAGAAACTCCCATTGTGTCCCTCTTCATGATCAGAACAATTCCATTTTGCACCATTTCCTGTAAATTTTCTATATTTCCCAATTTACAAGAACAACGCTAATGACCTTTGTCCTCCTCGTGCCAATATGCAAGGATTAAAATTATCCCTAGCGGTGATCGAAGCGACGAAGTTGTGTTTTAGTCACGACAATCCTCTTTCGGAAAGTTTTTTAAATAAGGAGCCAAAGCTTCCAGCTCTAGAAGCTTTGTAATGGAAGTCTGGTAAATGGTTTTGCCAGATGGAGTCGAGGATGTCAGTTCGGGCTCCTTTCCCCTATAAGGATGGAACTACCTCAAGAGATAAGACCTTCACCCATGAGGAGAGGAGCCATCTCCCATCCATTCATTCCATATAAACCTCCATTTTTTCTAAGTAGAAGCTACTATTAATGTCGATGTGCTAGTGCTAATTAAGTTTGGAGTAAACAACAAGCTATTCATAGTTGTAGCTCTCTAGTTGTGTGAGGGAGAAGTGTGAATTTTGTTTAGTTTGAAGCCTAAAGGGAAGGGCCTTAAAAATATTATTTTTGAGGCCATCATGGAATGCTAATGGAAGTGTATGGGAACCTGGTTTTTGTCAGAGGAGAATGACCTTGTCAAGATAGTCATTGTAATCTCTTCTTGATTAAATATATATGCAACTATCAATTGATTTCCTACACAATGTTTCATCTCACATGTTTATGGATTAATGCTTCTTTACTTTTTAAGTAGGTTTAATTACAATTTGTCTATTATCATGATTATTGTTTGCTATTGTTTACATGTTTCAGGTGTTTGAAGAAGGAAACGAGAGATAGTTGGAGCGAGCAAGCAAGGTCATCATCAAATGAGATAAGCATAGTAAGAGGTAGGCCCTCTTAATTGGTTCTAACCTAAGGAAATCTTCCATAAAATGTATTGATTGTGGCTAAACCCATTATCGGGCTAGAGGAATTGTTTGTGTCCACACTCATAATTTTACTTCACAAAAAATTAGCAACTCCATTGGGGACCTTATCCTTCTCTTTGTTTGCTTGGAATTTCATGGTTTTGTGTGAAATTTTCCAATTTCGCCATTTCCTTTTAGTTCTACTTCTTTCCCTTTGTTTACTGGTCTGGGTTTGAAATTCATAGTAGCATGTTTGGTCCCAACTTTTGAAAATTTATATTTTTTTTCTTAGCATCCTCGCTCAGTGTACTTAATTTGCTGACAGTCACACCGATCAATGCGCTATGATTAGAAACAGCCATGCCGACCCCCTTCTAGCACTTGTTGTTAGTTAGGTAGTCACGTGGATGCCCATAAGTGAAGATTAGGGTTTGCTCCAAATCTTGGTCAGTGTATTTTTCTCTCATGATTTCGACCCGATAAGCCTTTTAGACCGTCTTCTCCTTGACTAGAAAGGTGGTTTTCATTTGGTTTATTGGCTTGTTGATTTGTCATCATTTTGCTTGATTTCTTGGGTCATTAGATGGTTAGTAGCACTAGGGCATCTAGGTTCTCATCCATTCAGCTGGTTGTGAACAAAGTAAGTCAAGTTGTTGGTGTGTTTACTCCTTGCATTTTGTTTATGGCCCTTCTACGGCTTTGACCTCCATTACACAAGTTTGAAAAGTTTTTGTTTCCCTGTCTAAACATTTCTTTTCTGGCATGGGTCATATTGCTTGTATTTTTTTTGCTAAATTTGTTATTTCATTAGTTTGAAAGAGATTCTCTTTTCGTGTTTTTCATTTTTCTTGAGAGCTACTTGTCTCTAAAACTTTTCCATTGAAGTGTTTTATGAGAAAATTCATTTCCCCATTTCATGAAAAGCATAAAATTCTAGTTTTCTACATCAGTATGCTACGGTAATTAGAATCATTGGAGACTAGGATTACATTTGGCATTTTAAAGGAAAAATAATTCTCTTTGCTTTTTAAAGGACCATTAGAGTGTACTTGTCAGGAAATTATGAATTAGAATGTATTTTTCATTAGTTTATTTTCTCAAAAATTGAAGTAGTGAAAAAACATTTTTCTTTCGGTTGCTTGGTTGTTTGCATTCGATTATGTGTTTTCTGCCCTCTCTAGTGTAGACCATTCATTGAATTGGAAGGGTTTTGTCTCATTTAGTTGCATTTAGGGTTTTTAAAGTCACATCGCTAAGGCTTGATAACTGAGACATAACTCAAGATAAACTTTAAAATGAACTCAATTAAACTAAGGCACATTTGAAATCTAACGATCAAATCTAGAAGGTCTAGGATAGAGACGTGTTCCAGCATCTTTAAACCTGGTAGTTGTGTTAGCTTTGGCACTAGACAATGCTAGTAGAGATTTGTTCTCCCCGTACTATCAAGTATATAAAGAGAGACCCCTCTAGGTTGCAATCCTTTATCCATAGTAAGCTGAGTCGATCAACTTGCAAACGCGATACATCAAACACAACATTTGGGGAGATTGCTTGCTCATACATCTCAGTATGCCAAGAGCTATTCTGAAGTTCATGGTTTCCTAGTAATCCTCTTTACCTAGATCATCCAGAGCAGTCATTCGATCTTTTTAACTCATTAAACTCAAAATATCGTTTGAGCGCTTGTCCTTTCGATCTCATTTGCAATCAAAAGTGACAACTTTTGTAGCCGCAAGGTCATACCTTGCAGCAATAGAACCAACCTAGGCAACAACAACCCTTATATACATATCAACAGGGTCAACCCTTGCAAGGACAAAGCTATTAACAAGTCTTGTAGCAGCAGGCCCAAAATCCTAATGTCTTAGGTCAATAGGCACATAATCCTTTTTCTCAAGGGCAGTAGGTACAAAATCCCTATTTCTAAGGTCAACAAGTGTACACTCCTTATGTCCAAGGACAACAGGTCCAAGATCCTCTTGTTTAGGGGAACTAGGTTCAAAACTCGTATGTTCGGGGATAATAGGTACAATATCCATATGTCCAAGGTCAACAGGCTCAATAGCCTCTTAAGCTGTATGTTGCTTATTAGCAACCTATGAATGGATAGTTCCAATGTGTTTAAGGTCAAAATCCTCCCTATGGCCAAGGTAACCCATAATGGAGGCATAATCAAATGCCATATGGCCAAAATCCCCCAATATGGGGCCAAAATCCCCCAAGATGGGGCCAAAATCCTTACGAGAAGGGATGGGCGCCTCTAGTTGGACATGCTTATCAACCTCCAATGCCTTTTAATACTCAATTGTTGTTCTTTTCCACACTAGATTTTCTAGATGTGTCTCGCCTTACGAATGATCCAATTCGTTATTTGCCATACTAGACTCCAGCTCCATCTAAGATCCTGAGTGATTGTCATCAGTTCGATGGGAAAGAAAAAATGATCCTCAAGCCCATGTGATGACAAATCACCTCTGGTGCTCTTCAAATTCTTATGTTGACAATTCTATTTGTCTCTGTCTTTTCCAACAAACCCTCACAGGTGCTATAGCCAAGTGGTACATCGAGCTTCCTCGAAGTACTGACCATGACTTCAACTCTTTATTCATGGCCTTCCTCATGCATTTCTAGTCATCGGTTCGCTATGAAACTGGCACCTATTTGCTCACATCGCTTAAGCAAGATACTGCGACACACATCTCCAATCACAACCATGAATGGAGATGTAGACATCTCTTGATCAAATTCGAGATTGCTGATCAGTTGCTCAATGAATGGTTTACTAAGTCATTCATAACTCAAATTTCTCATGATATAACTATGGGTCGATGAATTACCGAAGAACCAGCCATTGCTCAAGCCCAGTACTTATATCTAGTTTACTCTCAGTCTGGCACTTTGTATGAGTTATTACCCGATGCTCCACGACCATCATCGAATCCCACAACATCAAAGTTGTAGGCTACACCTCCTATTGATAGATTCATTGGTTCAGTTTCCCAGACCCTCACTAAATCTTCTTCCAAATAAAAGTCAGTCTCAAACACTGCTTCCAATGGTTGCTTCAAAAATCCACCTGGCCTTGGTAAAACCTCAGAGGTCAATGTTGTCCAGTCTACCACAGCATAAAAATCCTTGAAAGGTAAGAAGAAATGAAAAGGCAAGGGTAAATTCGATGCCCCAAAATAGGTTCCTTCTAAGTCGTCTGTTGGTGATTCTTCACCACGGAAGCCTAAGTATCTATGCCTCATTTTCAAGGAGGATCACTATACCAAGGATTGTCCCTAATGATCTGAAATTAGTTGTTTTCTCAAGGGGACCCCAGCTATCCTGAAAGAGTTGTTTTCATCTCAACAGACTCAAACGGTAGACCAACCTCAATCATCTGCTTCCTCAGGATCTCAAGAGTTCATGATGAGTATGCCTATTAATGTGGCTACTAGATCAAAAGATTACCAAACTCCTGCTCCAACAGTTGGGAAAGAGAAAGAGGCCACCGCTTCTTCTTCTTCCTGTAGAAATTTTGAATAATTTAACACATATTCAACAGAGATTATCCTGATCATGTACTATTGCGGAAAACATACACAATAGATAAGCTCCTCTATGTTGATCATCAATATAGCAGCATCAATAGCAATAAAACATCAAGAGCATTCACACATTAACACAGTATGTATCCCGGGGAAAGCATCTCGCTAAAAACCCCAACTATCTGTATATTAATGACTGAGTCATGTAACATTACACAGCATAATACTTCTCACAAGTATCTCCACCTCTGTTACACACAATATAGCTCAGATCTGAATCAATCACTGGCTCAAATCTCCTTCGCTGCTTGCCTACCTCCACTACTCAATACCTGCATGAGAATTTATGATAATTCCAAGGAAACCACGTCTTTACTTGGAAAAATCAAGTGAGCACAAGCTACAATGTAGGAAAATATGTGGGCAAACTCATTGGCATACTCAATCCCTTGATTGTGCAAGATCTAATGCACAACTATAGTCACAACTGATAGCAATCTGATTCTCTAACACCTGTCCCTGCTGAACTAAACATGCACTGACATGCAACTGAGTTAACTGATGTATTCATTAGTTGTATTATGAGTTAATAAATTGTGAATTAATTA